>JZKD02S0044504.1:117964-136742 GCA_000966675.3 Picea glauca
GTAACTATTAAAGTGGGAGTGGAAAATTGTCGAAGGCATGGTTAAGTCACCTTGATAGAATTGTTGCATTTAGTTCCCAGTGCTAAATGACTTAGTTATAATGTTATTTATTCTATATAGCCTACAAATGATGTTAATTGTTAAAACCTTGGAGAAGTGTTGTCTGGCGTAATTGATTTCAAGGAATGATGATTTGAATGGCGCCTTGAAGAAGAAAAAAAAAGGGGGGGATCACCATTGCATCTTGAATTAAATTAAGGTTAATTTCTTTGTGCTCTCACTTATGTCATTTCATGATGGAATTAGTAATCAATCTCTTGCACTGTGGAATTCATGGGTGGTGTGTTGATTCATAGGACTTATCGCACGACTATCGTCATTGATGTTCGTTGATTTAGCTTTTTATTTGCTTGGTCTGTTGTGTCAGGAGGGATGTAGACACCTCCACGTACCTTAGTAATATGTCTGTGTGGGTGATTTTTCTGTGTAAAGAATCCAGTGCCGTATCAAGAGTCTCGGGCCCTTTAAAGGCAGGGTTTCCACTCTTGCGACACACTCTGAGCCGTATCAGTAGTCTCGGACTGTTTAAAGGCACAGTTTCCACTACTGCGACTCCCTAAAAGATTTATTAGTTTCTACCTGAGCAGTCGGCCAGGAGCCTGTCTAATATTCTTTCGAGAAGACATAAGACTAAAAGCCCTGCTTTTCTGTGCAGAAATAGTAAACTCTACTGTCGGATTCTTCCATCTGTGACTGTACTGTACATAACACCTGGTGTCGTTTTCTGCTTACAGCTGCTAGTTGTACGCCTTAGGTCTAGGGGCGTTTATTGCTTGTTGTCACTGTGATATGTCAGGGTCGTCTTTTTGTGTTCGTCTTGCTTACGTCTTTTTCTAGGTCGGGTTACTAGTTTCTGCCTAAGCAGTCAGCCAGGAGCCTGTCTAATCTTCTTTCGAGAAGACATAAGACTAAACGTCCTGCTTTCCGGTGCAGAAATAGTAACCCTAACACCATGGATTCTTCCCTCTGTGTTCTTACTGTGCACCCCCAGTATGTCTTAATGTTTGTGTTGTGCGCCTTATGCCTATGGTCGTATATTATTGCAGTCACTCATTGTGTGCCTTCAGTCTTCTTGTGCTGAACATCGTGGTTGCGTCTTGTTGGTTGTCGAGTGGTGACGTAGAGTCAAGTGTTTTGTTACTTCTACACGCGCACACACACCTTAAACAAAAAAAAAAAATTACACCTGTTTTCAGAGTTGTTGTCGTAATGAGGAGGTGGTTACATATGGTATCAGAGCTGGTTCGACCCACGAATTGGGATTCGTTATGGATTTCGTTGACATGATTGGATTGATTATAGTGCTGCTGATTGAGTTGATTGTGTGCGTGCAGGTAATCATGGTTAGAGGACGCCGCAGAGGCAGACGACGGGGTGCTAGGGGAGGAGGCGTGATGCCTCCAGCAGCATCCACACCTGAGGGGTCTAACCTCCAGGGAGGCGAGCAGGTTCTTGGATAGGAGCAGATCGCAGTTGGAGACATTGTTGGGATGATGAGATCCTTTCAGCGCATGTCCGAGGCATTGATCCTTTCAATGCATGTCCGAGGGTACTATGTTATAACCCAAAGGGGGCATATATGGAGCTAAATGGACATGTAGTCTGTGTATATATATATATATGTGTGTGTGTGTGTGTAATAAGGTTGGAATAATAGTAAAAGGGCCTCATGTGCAAGTTTGAATATGTATATATAGAGATAATGTATTCATTATTGGAGAAATGTGAATTGTGATGTATAAATGTATCTAGTTATTTGGATGATGTTCTCCTATTCTTTAAGGAGTTATTGTGTAACTTATCTATCTTGGAGATTTTATCCATGCTCACATTCTGTATATGGTGTGTACTTATGTTCTGTTAAGATAATTTAAGCATTTGGATCATTGCCTTCATCCTCAACATGTGAAGACCTAGTGTTACTAGAGAGGTTTTGAATTGGTGACTCATGATGTAGTAGGAATTGAATAGATGGTTGATTCAACTATTATCAGTATGCTTCCTCTCCAAGTTGTGCTCGTTTAGCAGCAAGATCATAACTTGATATCGTAGTTGGGTGAAATGGTAGATGGTATACAAGTCATTCATAATCATAATATCGATTGTAAAAATATTGAACATTATATCAATAATATTAGTAACACAATGCATTTAATATATTCAAAATTTATACGAAACATTTATTGTTTTTCCAATAATAAACTTGCAACTAATCACTTTATAAAACCAATGTCGAATTAAACAATACATTTACATTAGTTCCATTCAAAATCCAAAAATACAATTACTTAATCATATTTTTCTTACGCTCCAGGGGGTTTCTACATAAAAGAGATCCAATTCACATTGTAATACCATTGAACCAAGCTGGTTGATGGAAGATGGCAAGTTACGATTGCTAGAGTAAATCAGTTGTGTGTTTTCATGAAACATATGCTTGAGGTATCTTTCTCTTGATAAGATCTTTCATAATTTTGGGAGTACTGGAATATCTTGTGCATTCGAACTCAATCCTAAATCTTGATCTTGCAAAATTTAATGAACAATTATTCAACTACACCTCCAGACATAACATAAATTCAATGAGATAAATGAATTATAAATAAAATATAGACTTACTTCAATTGGCAGGAGAGAACTTGAAGGACTTGCAACGATATGGAATGAGATGGAATCTGAAGAATTGGAAATTTGATATTATAATTATTTTTTTCTTGCATTTGAACCAAAACCATCATCTTGGGAAGCATAGAACAACATAAATTCAAATAGAATTTCGAATGAATTTTAAATTTAATGGTGTGCCTAATTATATCATGATGACCCAATGCATATTCATAAAACAACCACATCGATGCGGCGAGTTATGATAAGAATAGATGAGTGGCATCTGTTATAGCCTCGGTAAAGCGAAACCTCTGCAAATTCTAAATGCAGAGGTTTAAATTTACTTTTTTAAATGAAATTTTTTGCTAGGGCATTATTACTTACGAACTGCATTGATGCTAATTCACTGACTAACAAAGTTGCAAAAAAAATAACGCATTGGTTTATATGCAATAGTTTACATTTTAATTTTATTTCTTGGTGCATTTTTAGTACAAACTGCACTGGTGTGTTTATTAATGTATAATGCACTGGTTTGTTTATTAATGTATAGCGCACCAGGAAAAACAAGTTACAAAAAAAATGGTCTGTGCATTTATCAACAATACGTTGAAATCTACGCTGAAAAAAAGAGTGGGAAATTCATTTTTTCTAGATGTATGTATTTATAAATGAAAACCCTATTCATTCTTTCATTATTTTGCCAAAATTTAGAGGAGAGATTTATGCAAGAGATATTCACCAACAAAGTCTTTGGAGTGGGTGGATGTTTTTGTAGAGCCAAATTTGAAAGGGATCATCGTAGGTCATGTACGAATCTGCAGAGGAGATATTCCATATATATGATTTCATTATATTGATCATATTAATTTTTCCTTCATTTGATAAAGGGAAATTTTTAATTCATCCCCCCCAAAATAAAAGGGTTTCATAGTTACCTTTAGTATTGGCAGCCCTAACTTCTTTATTGTTTCTCTTTCTTTCCCTCTCTATATTTCACAATTATTTTTTCTTAAGAAATAGATTTTTCTAGGGTTTGTTTTCTTGTGGATGAGGATTTTGGTATCCATTGAAATGGGATCATTGATTACATTGGATCCAAAACCAACTTCTAGCTATCATTTTTTCTCTTTTCAAAAATTCCTTTGCAGTTCATGGTGAGCGTGCTATACTAGTATAGAGCATTGGTGCCCATATTCATGTCAAACAAACTACTAAATTTGAATTAAAATAATATATTTTGAAAAATTCCTTCGTTGTCAGCAATGTTCACTTTACAGACAAAGTGCATCGGTGTGTATTATTAGATAAAAAGAACCACTTAATTTAAGATGCAAGTAATATTTTTTTTTATATGGAAATTGTCATGTTTTAAACTTGTTCATGAGCCGATGGTGCGTAATTAACAATTCTTATTCACCGGTGCATTTATTAATTTATAAAGAAAAAATGAGGGGAAAACCAATACATGGTCATAGGGATGTCCAAGCAACTTTAGAAGGTTGTGGTAGAAGAAATGAGCATGATTGCATTGCAGGAGGAGCCATCCCAACAACAATGTGCATCAGAGGAATGTAATCATTGAGTTATTATTTTATGTACATTGAATTTAATTATCACATGAAATACTATTTTTCAACTGTTTTTTTGTGGAAAAGAAAAAAAATGGAACCCATTTAGCACATTACACGAGACGCCGAGGAA
Organism: Picea glauca; assembly: GCA_000966675.3. Taxonomy (NCBI): domain Eukaryota; kingdom Viridiplantae; phylum Streptophyta; class Pinopsida; order Pinales; family Pinaceae; genus Picea; species Picea glauca. The sequence goes on from JZKD02S0044504.1 coordinate 122,336, forward strand.
TAAAAGGGTCGATCATAAAATTTGTGAGTACTTGCGTTTTTTACCTTGCTTAAGATTTCAGAATTGTTGTGATATTCATATTTAAATAATTAATTTACACCCATACATGGATGTCTTCTAATAGTTTATAACATACACCGAAGAGCCAACCGAAGAATTGATCGACGTATTGTTAAGTATGGGTCGTGAGTATATATTCAAGTATCAAGGTTTAATTGAAAAAATTGCAATTATCTATATTGTTTAATTTCCCTCATTTTATAATTAACAGAACAATAAGAAACCTTTATATTAATTATATCGATTGTGCTTTGTCATGGAGAATTAAACATGTAGGAAACAAAGTATGGAGTGCATCCAATATAATAGATTTTGAGAGATAGCATGTAGCATGGCTTTGAAAGAATGTGTATTTTTTATGAAACACTCATTGCTATGGTACATTTTTTTTATTTATGAAATCATGTATATTCTACTATATATAAATATATATAAATGTAGATATACTTATTACACTTTATTTCTATGTTTGTAGATGGAACATGAAGAGGATGAACATAAAAAACAAGTAGATCAAGAAAAAAATAGGTTAAATAACCAACATACTATATCGCCTACAAGTGATGAATAAATGAGGCACATACGTAGCTCGAGTGATGACAACAGTTCAAGTGATGAATGAAAATCAATATAATAGATTGTTACTACAAGTTGTATGTTTTGGAATATTTGTCTGTGAAAATCAAGGATTTTGATTAATGTACTCAACATATTGTCCTAATTGCATGAGGACATGTTACCAATAAGTGTAACAATTACATATTGGTTGTATATTGACTATTGTGAACCTTTACGTTGTCCCATTTTGTATGACCATGGGTATCTTATTCACATATAATAAAATGGGTTTCTTATTTTATTGCATTGTTGAATGTTGTAAAATGTTGCATTGTTGATTAATTAATGTGTGTGTTATCCTTCAATATTTTCCATGATTTTGTTGAAACGATGTCGAGGCGCCAAAGTAGAAAATACTTGGGATGAATCTTGAAGCCATATTTGCAGTGAAGTAATTGTGCAATTTTTTGGGAAGTTTTTCCCTCTCCCTCTTTCTCTTATGAAATTAAATGACCTTAAACAATCTCAACTCAGATTGAAAAATGTTCTCAACTATCAGAGGCATATTTCTACGAGTGTTTCAGACAATCAATATTCAAAGGAGGATGAAATGGTGGGTTAGAGGGAAAAAAATCTTACAGGGCACTGTTAAAAATTAATCTTGTAGCCTATGGAAAAGGAATAGCGTGCTGAGAAATTAGGAATTCAACAACCTTACAGATGTATACATATCTATAAAACTTTCTTCAAATAGTTAACATCTTCATACACTCAAATTCAAGGATGTACCCTCTACATATCATTAAAATTCATAAAGAAAGTGATGAGAAATGGTCATACATTAAGCAGAAATCACTTATGTGTCATTACCAGACATCATACAGTAATACTGAACATGAAAAATGGCATGTTGTCAAAGATTTTACAAATCATATCTGATACAAGAAAAACAAAAATGGGAGAAGATGCTTTACATGAACACATATACAATAGAATGAGGAATTACAAACTGAAACTTGAATGCAGGGGATGAATCTTTGGTTTCCTGCTGCATTTATCAACCGACTATTCTCAAGGATTCTAGTCAAACAACTTTGGTTATAAGAAACTCTTTAATTCCCGAAAGTGTTGAACTTGACAATGGGTGTGTTCTTTTTCTTTTATTACTCTCTCTCGTTCCTTAAATTGCTTTTTGAAACCGCTTTCTTCTTTCTGAAACCACATCTAGTTTCTTGATCTTTTACTGGTTTTTCTCTGGTAAAAGTTGAATAAATTACTCTCACCCATTGGGTTTATGTTATGCATGAAATCATGGAGCAGTTGGAGATTTGCAGACCAAAATATTGTTTCCATTCCCCCCTTAAAATTCTTGCTATCATTTTTTTGGTGGTTGAATACTCGAAATCAAATTTGTAGAAGCGTGAAACTCAACAGTCGTCGGATCACACTCAGTGAGAAATATCAACCATTGATCCTTTGAACATGGGCCTACTCCATCAAACTAGATTTAAATTTTGTTAGTAATCTATCAGAGAAATAAAAGGTCCGCAATGGCGTAAAACTCAGTAGTTGTCATATCAAATTGATTAAGTCCGGACCATTGATCGGATTCAAGCCAATCAGAGCGATCGGGGTCTGGGATTCAAACAATACTCCGAAGAGGAAGCTATGATATTACATCTTGACCATCGATCTGAGATTTAATGATATCTAGACCATTGTCATATTGAGGCCTGTCGAAGGTGAGAAGCTGATGTTTCAACAAGAAGTTCGATGACAAGGAATTGGAGGACTACATCAGATCAAATTAGAACCGTCGATCTGTGATCAAAATTAAAAGTGAGTCATCAATATAGCTAGGTCACAGGAAAGAATTCAGCTAAGAAAAATATATCGTGCTTATGTCACCATGGAGACGTGCCAATTTTAAATTGGTCCACAATGGCACCAATGTGGAAGAGGAGAAGGACATATGTCACCATCTGATTGGTTCTGATCATTCCCCTCTCACAGGTTGATGTGACCCCTATCTAGTAAGATTTAACACTCAAGAGGGGATCTGGACCATCCATTAGAGGTACTCGATTGGAGTGGTCGAGGTATAGTATGAAAACAAAACTCTGAAGGGTTGGTAAGACAAATTTGGGCCATCCATCGAAGTTCCGAGAATCACTGAGGGTCATTGATCTAGTCACATTCGAACAAAAAATTTGGCTAAGGAAAATATGGTTAGGATGACACTACCCTAGACACATGGCATATTTTCAATGGCCCATGTTGGCACTGATGTGGTAGAGGTGCATGACACATGTCACCTATATTTTAGATTTTTATGTATACATGTGGCAGGTTCCACATGTCCACCTGGAAACATCTGAATGGTTCTGACAGTGAGCCATTGACATGCCTAGTTGTCATATCTTCTACATTTAGTCAACGACAACTTCATTGTTGGCACTACGAAAACTTACCTTGGGAGATTTTATTTACATTTTATCGATGATAATATTCATTTTGATCTCCTTTGTTAATCTTTCACTAACGTGAGGTGAGCCATTGATGTATCATTGGAATAGGGGGGGTCGTTGATCTTTCAAAAAAACCAAGAGAGTCGACAATCTATGCTCAACCAAAAGCCACAATTGTCTAAGGCATTAACAAGGTCATGCTGATGTCACCTTGAACGCGTGGTGTATTTTCATCGGTCCATGATGGCTTTGAGGTGGTGTATCATTGGACACATGTCACCAAGTTTTGATATATTTACTTGTGCATCTGGTGGCTTCCACATGTCCATTTTTCATTCTCTGAATGGCTCTGATAATGCCTTTTTGGGGGGTTGGCGTGACCCTTGGTTGGGAGTATTTAACCCTCAAGAGAGGATTTTGACGATTTATCTTCTTAGGGGAACGATTGATGGCACCTATCAAATATGTGTCATCCGTCGAAGGTGCGCCTATCAGAGCACTCGAGAGTTAGGTCACAAGGGGAAATCTGATGAGGGAACTACGATAAGCATTGATCTAAAATATTAGGTGTGCGACGCGATCTAAGTCACCAATCTCTCGGGGTCCAAAAAACTCCCAAAATGTTGTGCTTGGTTCCTTAGGCTGCAGTCTTGTGATAATCACTTGGGATATTGACTTAGCCCCATTTTCACGCATGAAAAACATCTGTTGGACCACGACAAGCCCCTTTTGGATCGTGACAAGCCCCTTATGGACTGCAACAAGCACCCGAGGGATTAATTTTTTTCGTATGCGCACAAGGGCATGGATTTTCTTGTTTCTTCTTCATTCTTCATTAGGAAAATTTGACTATGAGTTTCGTAGAGGATCCTAAAGCTTGACTTTCTGTTTCTAACTCATATAATCTCGACCTTATAATTTTAGTCATCCTTCATTTAATAGCAAGGACAAATAAAGTACTAACATTGGCTCCAGTGGGGACAACATACTTGTATGGTTTGTTCATAACTGTAGACAAAGTTCCTTCTTTTGTTGGGTTATGGAGACTTCCTCAAAATGATACATCTCCTTCGAACTCGAAAATTAATTTGATATGTGAAAAAAAAATTCTCAATAGCTTAAAGCGTTAGAATCCTACCTACTTATTGAAGTAATGAATGGTGAATGAAGCAAAATTGAAAATTCATGGAAATAAATGAAATGATTTATTTATGTACAAGGTAAGAAAGTTTCGCAGTGATCAGTACTACACGAAGTGCTTGAGGAACCTCCCATTTATATGAGCCCCAAACAAATCTCCATCCAACTGAGCTAAATCATAAGTGTTGTTATCTTGGACTGCAACCACTTGGAAGGGTCCAAGCCAAATATTATCAAATTTTTTATGCTTCCCTTTAGCTTCCATTTGGGCATCCCATCTCAGGACCAAAACCCCTTTCATGAAATTTATTTCCTTGGTCCTTTTGTCAAATATTTATTTTATTATTGCTTGGTGAACTTGGGACTTTATCTAAACTTTTTCTCTTAACTGTTGGAATTAAATCAATTGATTAATTCTTATTTTCATGTCATTTGATTTTGCCTCCTCATATTGCAGTAATTTCATCCAGGGGAGGCTAAGTTGAATGGGGAAAATGGCTTCCAACCCATGCACCAACTGAAAGGGGAATCTCTAATGGCCCTCTTGATGCTAACTTTGTCTACCCAGATAACACATTTCAGGTGGGAATCCCATGCCTTCTTGTTTTGAGATAAAATTTTCTTGATGATCTTGATAAGGTTCTTATTGGAGTATTCAACCAAACCATTCCCCAATGTATAGTAAGAAATAGAGTGTCTCATCTCTATGTTATAGTCCTGACAAAATTTAACCAATTTGGCGGATTTGAAGGCCTAAGCATTATCAACAATGATCTTTCTTGGGAACCCAAATATGGCCAAGATATTTTCTTCTAGGAACTTAATGATGATTGCATCAGTGGTTTCCCTTGTAAGTAAGACCTCTCCCTATTTTTTGAAATAATCTATGGTTGTCAAAATCCATTTTTGTTGACCACTTGAATTCATATTAATCTCTCCAATGAAGCCTAATCCCCACTACTAAAAATGTGTTTCAACTTTTATTGGTTTCAGTGGGAGGGGCAACAACTTCTACTTTCCTGCAAACATTTGACATTCTACACATGTTCGAACCAAACACTTTACATCATAAAATAAAGAGGGCTAGTAATACCCAGCTCTGAGGATATTGTATATAGTGGCCCTCCAAGCATGGTGACCTCCACACACACCCTTATGAAACTCAATGATTATGCCCTCGGTGAGGAAATTTAGTAGGATTACCCCAGGGTCCTTCCAAAATAGATTTTCTGCCAAAATGAAATACTTAAAAACCTTAAGCTTAATATACCTAGGTTTGGATTTATCCCATGTTGGTGAGAAACTAAAATTTTGCAAGTAAAAGATGTTGTCTTTATACCAATCAAACTAAGAAAAATTGGCACTTACCTCTAAGGATGGTTCTTGTGTTTCATCCTCTTCAGAATCTTTTACTACAATGTTTTTTGAGAGTGCATTCAAGTCTAAAACATTGTAGTTAGATTCAACCAACAGTTTGGCTAGTCCTTGTTCTTTTACTAGCTTTGTGGGATTGAACTCCACGTCATACTCCAAAATCTTACCAATCTATTTTCCTCTTTTCCCCTCACTATTAGGATGTGTGAGAATTTCCTTTATAGTACTAGTAGGTACATAAGCCAATATCTTAGAGTGCAGTATATAATATCTGAAATCCTCTAATTCTTTGACTAATTCATAATCCTATTTTTCCATGCTACTATACTTCAATTCAACATCTCTAAGGGCCTTGCTAAAAAAGGATATGGGTTTCTCTTGATTTTCTTCATTCTTCTGTAGCAACACAACAACTATAGTATGGACTAATGCGAAAGTAAAAATGAGAAACTCCTTATCATAATTTTTGCTAATAAGAATTGGAGCTTCTCCCAAGTCCGTTTTGATCTAAAGAAAATATTCTTTGGCTTCAACTATCCACTTGACTTCATGGTCCTTTTTCAATATGTTGGTAATATGATTCACCATTTTAGTGAAATTGGGGACAAACCTTCTCAGAAAACTTATTTTACCTTAGAAATATTGGAATTCTATCTTGTTCCTAGGATGAGAAATGTTTTTTATCACTAAGGGTCATTGATCCGACCACACTCGAATGAAGAAAATGGCTAAGGAAAAGATGGTTAGGCTGACACCACCCTAGACACGTGGTATATTTTCAATGGCCCATTCTAGTATTGATGTGGCAAAGGTGCATGACACATGTCACCCAGATTTGAGAATTTTATGTATGCATGTGGTGGGTTCCACATGTCCATGCAACATCATTTGATTGGTTTTGAAAGTCCCCCATTGGCATACTTAGATGTCATCTCTTCTACATTTTGTCGATGATGACATTGTCATCAACACTGTGAAAAATTGTGTTGGGATATTTTCTTTGATTTTTTCTGATGACGACCTTCATGCTGATCTCTATCGTTAATCTTTCTCTGACACAAGGTGAACAATTGATCTATCACTGGAACAGGGGAGGCATTTCTTTTTCACCAAAATCAAGAGATTCATTGATCTATTCTTTAATAAAATCAACAATCGGATAAGGAATTGACAAGGTCATTCTAACGTCACCTTGAGCACATGGTGTATTTTCATTGGTCCATGATAATGTTGACGTGGTAGGGAAATGTGACACGTGTCACCTAGTTTTGATATATTTACCTGTGTGTCTAGTGGGTTTCACTTGTCCATGTGGAATTTGTTGATTGTCTCTGACAGTGCCTCACTGGCGGGTTGACGTGACCCCTATCTAGGAGACTTTAACCCTCGAGAGTGGATCTGGACCGGTTATCTTCTCAGGGGAATGCTTGATGCCACCTATCAAATCTAGGTCATTCGTTGGAGGTGTGCCCATCGGAGCGCTCGAGAGTTAGGTTGCAAGGGGAACTATGATGAGGGAACTTTGACGACCATTGATTTAAAGGTCAGGAGCATGAAATGATATGATCCATCAATCTAGTGGGGTCTAAAAACTCATGAAATTATGCACATGGTTCCTTAGGCCATGGTCTTTTGATAATCCCTTGGGATATTGACTTACGCCCCTTTTCACACAAGACAAGCACCATGTTAGAAGGTGTTATCCATGTAGTGGAGTGATCTAGGAGGATACATAACGATCAAAGAGGTCCATGAAGATCTAGAACACTCACATAGGTCTAGGAGGATTAAGAAATTCTCAAAATTTGATCATCTCAAATGCTCTTGAAAAGGACTTCATTGCACAAATCTCAATGATATATTTCCAACAACATAAAAATCACCTCAAACAGATTTTTTATGCAAAAGATATAGCCACTCAAAGATATGGTCAACAAGGAAAATAAAATGTCAAACTCAAAGGTGACATGTGTTATCACTAGAAGAGTGACATGTGGCACGACCATATAACTCATACGATGTTGACATGGAAAAACCATAGAGCGCCACACAACACATCATACAATGGACTGGGTAGGTGACCAAGCAATCATACAACACAAGTGGACAAGTCAGGTTTCGACACGTGGAATACAAGAAGAGGTGGACCAATGAGACATTTCCACGTGACAATCTCCCATTGGCCTCTTTCGGTTATGGTTGATCAAAATTTTTATGGGTCGGTCGAAGTTGAACCCCCAACCTCATCTCTAGCATTTCCATGACATACCAATAGACCACAATGTATGATTTAATAGTCATATGGTAGAAACTATATTTGAACTTGGGTTAAGTTTCAATCGGAAGAAATAAGGTCGAAGGCCTAACCCCCGACCTTATGGTAATGTAATGTAACCATACCCCAAATCTCACATGGAGGGGATAACAAACTATGCAACAAACCATATCCAATGTGTTAATATATGGTTATAACAAAATGTCAGTTGGGGAGAGGTCTACAAGGTTGTGCTCGTGACCTCCTTCCCCATGTATAACCACCTTAACTAATTCGCTAAAGGTGTCACAACTTCTGGGACACCAACAAACTATTAATTAAGTTGATGTCATGGGTTATCATGGAGTTTAAATAGTAGTTGGGGCCCACACCATATTTAATGTGCATGAAAGCCAATTCGTGAGACATCATAGTATGATTTGGGTCTCGAAGTTTGTGCTATAGGTATCAATAATTTGGGATTGCATTGTAATGCATGCCAAAGGGTTCCTTAACAAAAATATATGAAGTTTATACTAATTTTTCTCATAATTTTGCAAGGAATTCGATGGTGTACTATGTTTTCTTATTTTGAGCTATGATTAAAATGGTAATTATAAAACACAAGCATTTGAGCATTATTAAAACAATCTCAATTGGAAGCGGACCCAAAGACGTATCCCAAATTGGGTGAACTTCATTAACAAACTTTTGTATGTGGCATATTATTGTTGTTCTATTTCGCTCAATTATTTTTCAAGTTATTTATCATTGAAGTGATTTTGTATAGATAAGTAAATTCACATGTTTTAGGAAATCAGTCAAACGATCATTATTATTTTAAAATCAAGTTAGAATATTATGTGTATTAAACAATAATTAACATCTAAGAATTTTCTGGATCAAGTTGGTATCAAAGCTAGTTTTAACAAGAGTTTTTTAGTGAATGCTTACAAGATCCAGATTCAATCTTGGTAAAGGAAAGCTTACAAGTTACAAGTTAGAGACACAAAGGAGTTTTCGTAAGAAGGACATGGTTTCTGAAGGAGAAAAAGGAGAAGTTCCTCACATGAGACCTAAGGAAATTATGGCTACAAATTGCTCAATGAGGGAAATAATAGATGATTTATATCGAAGATTCTATAAGACTGGGGACGAAGAATCTTTGGTAAAAGATGAAGGAGGAGGTGGAGGTGGTGGACCTTTAGAACCCTCTTCACCATCATCCTCATTATCATCTTCTTCCGGTGCTATTTAACATTCTTCTCATAAGAAGAATCCCTCTAATAATTCATCACATAATCATGATTTTCCTTTATTGAAATTAGAAGTAAAGTTTGAACTGTCCATTTATGATGGATAATTGAATGCAAAAAGGTTGGGCAATTGGATGAAACAAATAGAGGTATATTGCAGGGTGCAAACGATCATGAGGGACAATACAAAGATACAATTGGCTACTCTTTGTTTGGGCGACACAACCTTGATATGGTGGGAGATTAAGATACAATTTGATCTTGTTCAATAGGGTAAATAAATTTCTTCTTTGGATGAATTTACTGTTGCAATAAGAAAACAATTTTATCCCTTGACTTATGTGCAAACTACAATTATGGAATGACAACATCTAAGGCAAGTAAAAGGGAAAAATGTTCAAGTATATACACATGAATTAAAGAATAAATTATTATCTTTAGGAATTCCATTATATACTCATGAAACTCTTCTGAAATATATTGGTGGCATGCATTCATATCTTTAGCATATTATATTGATTTTTAACCCTACTAACATTGATGAAGTGTTAGTACAAGCTACTCACCTAGAATTTAGTAAGGGGAAGCATGTGATTGAATATAAGAAGCCACACAAGTTTGAGAAGAGGTTGAGTTTGAGAAATTACATCCAATTTCTCTGATGAGGTTGAGTTAGATGTTGTGCCTCTTGAAATTTGTGCCATTGTCTTGGGTAGTCCATATCCATTTGATATGAAACATATATTTTATCATTAAGAGAGAAAATATCATCTTTTCAAGGATGAGATTGAGTATATTGTCAAGGCTCATCGTATCAAAACTAATGTTTCTTTAGTGAGCACAGGGAAAATTAAGAGACTCGTGAGTGCAAGTAAAAATTTTGTTCTCATGGTGGTGAAACAAAAAGAAGAAGATATATTAAATGATTTATCAAGTTGTCATATAGATCATAAACATGAGTTGGTAAATATCATATCTAACTATGATGAGTTATTTCAGGAACCAACAAGGTTTCCTCCTAAGAGGGAGGTTGAATATGAACTCTACTTGCAGTAGTATGCTCCCCTTCCTAGATTTGGTATGTATAGGTCATCAGTGATAGACAATGCAGAGATAAAGAAGAAACTTCATGAATTGATCAATAAAGGAATCATTAGACCATTTTCCTCTCTGTGTGGTTCACCTATTGTATTAGTTATGAAGAAAGATGTTATGTGGAGGATGTGTATTGAATTTTGATCACTAAACAAGATTACGGTAAAGAATTGATATCATCTTTATAGAAATGATGATTTATTGGATCAATTAAAGAATGTTTTATATTTCACTAAGATATACTTGAGAAGTGGTTACTATCATATCAAAATTGAATGGTTGGTTATATCATTTGGTTCATGCAATGCACCTGTGACATTTATGAGGGTAATGAATGATCTGTACAGGTATTACATAGATGAATTTTTCAACTTAGATGATATATCGATCTTTAGTCTAACATGGAAAGATCATATAATGCGTGTCAGGACAATCTTTGAACTCTTGAAGAAGGATAAGTTGTATGTAAAAATATACAAATGTGAGTTTGGAAAAACTTCTCTGGTATATTTGGGATACATTGTAGGGAATGATAAGCTAAATATATATCCCTCAAAAGTGGAATTTATTGTGAATTATCCCAAGCCAACTACTTCCACAGAAGTTAGGAGCTTCTTAGGAGTAGTATAGTACTGGAGGAAATTCATTGCTAATTTCTATTTCATATCAACTCCTTTGCATGTGTTAACAAGTTTGAAACATGTAATAATTTCAATGGGGAGGAAAGAAACAAAAATCCTTCAAGACATTGAAGGAAAAGATAAGAACCACACCATTTTTTGTTCTGCCATATTTACAACAACCATTTGAGATTCAAATCAATGCAAGCAGATATCCCATGGGAGTAGTGTTGATGCAATGAGGTAAACCTATATGTTATCATTCTGAGACTTTTACTCAAGCAATAATTAACTATCCAACATATTATAAGGAATTGTATGCGTTAGTACAAAGTGTGAAGAAACAAAAATATTAATTAATGGAAAAGGAGACAATAATTCATACAGGTCATCAACCACTATAGTATTTTCAATCACATACCAAGCTACAACAATCACAACATTTTAGGTGGATTGGTTTCTTATAAAAATTCCATTTGGTAATCAAGTATAAAAAGGGTATTCATAACAAGGTTGCAGATATGTTGTTAAGACTAGTGATAAATGCATCTACAATATTAAAGCATAATTACTTAGCTCATGAAAGTTATGTTGAACAATATGTTGGAGATGATTATATATATATATATATATATATGGAATTAACTCACGGAAATCAATAGTTCAATTATCATGTGCATGATAATTTATTATATCATCTTGGAAATCTTTGTATACCCAGGGATGAAAGAGTAAATGTAATCAGGGAAGCTCATACATATCTCATTTTTGGTCATTTTTGGATTGGTAAAAAAATAGCACAGTTAGAAATATATTTTTATTGGCCTCGAATGAATGATACAGTTTCCAAGTATGTAAAAGGGCGTGTTATGTGTGCCACAAGAAATCCTAAAAACATAAAGTTGGAATTATATATGCCACTTCAAGTACCTTCTCAATCATGGGAAAGTATCTCCATGGATTTTGTAGGGGGTTTGTCAATGTCCAGGACATGTCATGATTAATTATATGTCGTAGTGTATAGGTTCAATAAGATGTTTATTTTAATCCCATGCAAGAAACAAGGAACAACTAAACAAACAACACATATGTTATTTGCTAATGTTTTGTTTCCTTTTGGGCCGCCTATATATATTATATCTAATCGAGACTCTCGATTCTTGGGAATGTTTTGGTCTAGTTTATGGGAGTTGATGGCCACTAAGTTAAAGAAGAGCACAACTTTTCATCCAGAAACAAATGGAAATATAGAAGTGGTAAATAGAACAATGGTACATTTACTTCGAGGATACTCCAACAAACATCCTATGTTGTGGGATGAATAGTTTCCCTGTGTACAACATGCTTATAATCATGTCATACATTCTTCTACTCAGAGAACACCTTTTGAAGTATGTTTAGGGTACTTTCCTAAATCACCTATGGATTTTTATTTTTGAGAAGAAAGTAAAGAATATGGACATGATGATATACATAAAGCTAAAAGTTTCATTCAGAGGATTCAGTAGGTACATATAGAAATATAGGAAAAATTGGAGAAGAGTCAAGAAAAATACAAGGAAAGGCATGATAAACATCAGGTTGATCATCAGTTTGGAGTCAATGATCAAGTATGGTTACATATAATCAAGGACATAATGAAGGGTGAAGGTAAAAAACTTAGAACAATATGATATGGTCCATTCAATTTCTTAGAAAATATTGGTACTAATGCCTTTCATTTAGATTTACCATCTTACATACAAATGTATTTAGTGGTAAATGTTGAGAATTTGAAACTTTATGAGCCTCCTATGATTATGGATAAAGATGAAAGTATTTAGGTTCCGATAGTTGATGATTTCTCTTCATAGTATTAGGAGAGCTATAGGAAGATGTTATTCTTGACAAAAGAATCATAACTTCACAACGAGGCGATGTGGAATATCTTCGAGTTGGTATTAAAGGGGTAAAACCAAGCAAAGAAAAGTGGCTCAAGATCAGGAAGGTGAGGGAGCATTACCCTCACTTAGTTACAGAGTAATCAAAATGTTTGGTGGTACAAAAGGATTCCAATGGGAAGGAATGATCTAGGAGGATCCAAAATGATCAAAGAAGTCTAGGAAGATCCAAAATGCTCATAGAGGTCCAAGAGGATTCATAAATTCTCAAAATTTGATCATCTCCAATGATCTCAAAAAGGAATTCATTTCACATATCTTGGATATATGTTTCCAACGGCGTAAAAATAGACTCAAACAGATTTCCTATGCAAAAGATATATCCAATCAAAGTTATAGTCAACATGGCAAAAAAAAGTCAAAGTCCAAGGTGACATGTGTTTCCACTAGAAGGATGACACATGGAACAGTCATACATCTTGTATGATGATGATGTGGAAAAACCACAGAGTGCCATGTGGCACATCGTATAGTTGCTTGGGTAGGTGAAAAGATAACAATATAACACAAGTTGACAAGTCAGGTTTTGACACATGGTATACAAGCACAGGTGGACCAATCAGAGGCTTCCATGTGGCAGTCTCCCATTGGCCTCTTCCAGTTATGGTTTATCAAATTTGTGTCGGTTGGAGTCAAACCCCCAACCTCATGTCTAGAATTTCCACGACTTACCAATAGACCATGATGTATTACTTAATAGTCATATGGAAAAAAAATTATTTGAATTTGGGTTAAATTTCAATCAGCCAAAATAAGGCCAAAAGCCTAGCCCCCGACCTTATGGTAATGTGGTGTAACCATACCCCAAAGCTCACACGAAGGGGCTAAAAAACTATGGAGCAAACTATATCCAATGTATTAATATATGATTATAAAAAAACTTCAGTTGGGGAGAGGTCCACGGGGTCAAACTCGTGACCTCCTTCCCCATGTATAACCACCTTAACCAATGCGCAAAAGGTGCCACACCTTCCTGGATACCAATAAACTATTAATTAAGTTGATGTCATGGGTTAGCGTGGATTTCAGATAGTAGTTGGATCCCACACCCTAATTAATTGGCATGAAACCCAATGCACAATACATCAGAGTATGATTTGGGTCTCAAAGTTCGTGCTAGAGGTATCAATACTTTGGTATTGCACCATAATGCCTTCCAAAGGGTTCCTTAACGGAAATATATGAAGTTTATACTCATTTTTCTCATAATTTCACAAGGAATTCGATGGTGGACTATGTTTTCTGAGTTTGACAAACGAGTAAAAAGGTCATTGGAAAACACAAGCATTTGAGCATTAATAAAAATGATTTCAAATAGAAGTGGACCCAGAGACGTAGCCTGAATTGGGTGAACTTTGTTAACAAACTTGTGTATGTGGAACATTATTGTTGTTCTATTTCGCTCAATTATTTTTCAAGTTATTTATCATTGAAGTGATTTTGGACAAATAAGTAAATTCACATGTTTTATGCAATCAGTCAAATGATCATTATTATTTCGAAATCAAGTTAGATGATTATGGTTATTAAAGAATAATTAACGTCTAAGTATTTTTCAGATCATGGAGAGAGAAAGGTGGAGAGATATGGGAAGAGAGGGGGAGGGAATATATATATGTATATATATATATATATATATATA
>JZKD02S0044504.1:147578-185735 GCA_000966675.3 Picea glauca
TATATATATATATATATATATATATATATATATATATATATATTCTAAAAAAGTGTTTTTAGGAATACTACTTTTTAAATGATTCTTTTTTGTTGTTGTATGTTTTTTCTATTGCAAGTCTAACATGTCTCATTGACCATTGCTCTGGAAATGCTTCTTGTAGTTTAAATATAACCTATTTCTTGGAATAATTGGATTGATTTCTATATTTTAAGTGGAAAGTATGTCTATACGTTCATTCCACTATATCCCTCATAGTTCTGTAAAAAAAATTTCTCATTGATTAATCTCCAACACTACTATCGATGAGCTAAGGACCAATTCATCATCATTTACATCTTCTATATTAATTGACTTTTTTCTGTCGTTGTTGGTGCCTATAGAACATTAACACATGTGAATTAATATATTGTTTGAAACATGTCATCTAATATTCCTAAGTATATTATTAATGAAAATTCAAAAAAAAAATCATATTGAATAGTAATTTTTCGTTCACCTGATTCATCCCTCTGCAATTTTTCCATCAAGATTTTATACTCTTATGCACTTATATCAGAAATAATCTTATCGATATTCCTCATTTTTTCTCCCTACATGAAACACACTAACCAATACATATTATTTAAACTTACATATAGTTCAACCATATTAATTTTGTATAGAATTTACAGAAAACCTGCCTTTTTTGTATTTCTGGGTGTGTCATCATTGTGTCGACCAAAACTTTTTTTATTTGAACTCTTCTCACTCATACTTTTATCAATATACAATCTGTACCATTCAATACAAAAATTATTAAATATATTTTATAAATAAATCACATAATTTTCAGCGAAAAAAAATCATTGTAACCGATGCGTTTTTTATATTACATAAAATGCATCGGTAGGTTCCATACAACAAAACACACCAAACAATTTAATTTCTTTTCTAAAATATTGTGAATTACAATAGTGTGATATATATATAGAAGAAATCACAGTGAATACAATAGAAAACAAAAACATAGATAGAAAATTAAACATTCATTAAAAAAAAAACAATAGAAAAATTACACACCGATGAGAAGAAAAAACAAAAAAAATTAAAAAAGATTATGTGACAGCATTTTATGTGTTGTTTAGATGAGAAAACATTGACGATATTTTTTTTATGCAACATATTTTTAAATAAATAAATAAATGTCTTTATCGGTGTGTTCCTTGGACATAAACGCACCGGTGCATTTCTGTCGAAATGGTGCACCGGAAAATGAGAAAATGTTTTAAAAAAACTTCAAATCGGAAACCAATTGAAAAAATAAAAATAAAAGTTCAGAAGACCGACTGCATTTGGGATTCGATGCAATAAGTAGTCCCTTTGCATCACATTCTAAACACTTATATATAGAAAAACAAACCCATTAGATCTAAAATACCTAAAATGAAAAGACCTCATTCTGAAGTGATAGAGGGAATTAAACCCTAGGGTGAAAATTTTCATTCACGTAAGCAAAAAAAAACAAGGTTTTAAGGTAAGTATGATTTTTATTTTTTTAATGTAGGGTTTTGAGTGAATCGTCGTATTCTTCAAATCCTTATTTTCTGAATATTTCTATTGTTCCAAATTATTATTTTTCTCCTCGGTATGTCTCTCTTCCAAATCCATCTCCTATAAATTTTGGAAAAATAATGAAAATATTGAATACCTTCTTAATATTAAAAAAACAATAATGAAAAGGGTTTAGAGTGAATCACCATACCCTTCAAATTCTCATATTCTGAATAATATTGTGGTTCCAAAGTATTCTGCTCCTCCACAGTGTTCTTTTGTATGTCTCTCTTGCAAGTCTCTCCCCTGCAAAATTTTGCAAAATAATGAAAGAGTGAATAGATTTTTAGTATTTAATTGAATTTATGAAATTTGATTCCTGCTCTTTTTTTAATTGTTTAAAAAAAATTGATTTTTTTTTTTTTTTTTTGGACGACAGTGCGTTTATGTAAGACACATTGGTGCGGCCATATTACATTATGCACTGGTGCGTCCATATTAATTGATGCACCAATGAAATATAATTGTTTTTTATTAACAAAATCTCTAAACCAATGTTGTTAATTTTTCAATGCACATATGCTTATTGTTAATATACGCACCTGTGCGTTTTTGGTTTATAAGCGTACCAAGATGTTTTTAAGTTATTTGAACTTTTGTTTGCAAACAAAATAGTATATTAATCTCAAATTATATTTTAGGATGAATTCACATGACTTACAATACTTAAGTATACATTTTACATTTTATGTCTCCTTATTCTTAAAAAATGGTTTCAAAACTATATTCAAACTCAGATTGTGGTATGGTCCTCGAATTTTTTTTTAGATATGTACACGAAAATTTATTGCTAATTTTGTTGAAATGTAGGGAGAAAACCTTGTTATATGATCAAATGCTCAATTCTTCAAATCCTAGCCCATTCCATATTGTTCAAAGTCCATCGCGGAGTTCTCCCTTTCCATCTCCAGTAAGTTTAACTTATTTTATTTATGTTTCGATTATCTCAATGATTTTTTTTTATCCATGTCAATATAAATAAAAATGTATTCAAATTTGCAGGATCTTGATTCATAATCGAGTTCAGATGCAGAAAATATTCCAGTACCGGTTCAAAAACGTCGAAAGATCTTATCAGGAGCAACATACCACAAGCAGTTGGTAGATGAAAATACACAGTCGTTTTACCCTGCCAATTCTGACATTCCATCTTCTAGCCACAATCTTGGGTCGAAGATGGTAATAATTTTTTCATATAATGTAATTTGAACAAACAAATTATTGCATTGTGCGTACTAATATCATTGATGTACTAATGTTCAATATTTTTGAAATTAGGATTATTTTGATGATGAGCGATCTACCTACCATGTTATGTTGCACCCCACAATAATGTCAACCCAAGAGAAGTTTGAAATGAGAGAACAACTCACAGAGGAAGCGTACCAAGAATGGTTGAATCAACCACCTATTAAATTCCCACTACGTGTTGGGTATGTGTTATATTCTTTGCATGTGTCTGTGTGGGCGTGTCAGATTCAAAAACTGCATTTGACAATCCCAACTTCCTTCGCCATTTGTGTTGTGTGCATCAAGCACTTTCATGGGGTGGTTCTAGGATTGGAACCCTCTTTTTACATGCAGTGTTTGGGGAAGTGCTCCCAAAAACAAATTGGGTGGTTTTTTCTATTTTAGCGGATTTTTCTATTTTTAGTAGTTTTCTAAATTAATCTTGGATTAAGGGATTAGGGTTTTGGTAGCTGCAGAATAACTAAAATATTGTATATATTGTATTTTGAATGGATAAATTAAGAATGAAGAGTTTGAAGGTGAGACACCAAGGAAGGACGGTTTTCTCCCAGTTAAGGGTTTCTAGCGTAAATCTATGTGTATTGTGTGTATGAGCCATTGGTTAATTTTTGTTTTGCTTAAGAATATGTATGCATTTATTTACTTCACATTAAAAATTACATGTGGTATCAGAGCTCATTTTTGGCTTCAGGGGGACACCTTTCTTGCTGAGGGTTTGGCTCGGTCTTGATAGATCGAGTTTATCTTGGGTTTGTGATAAACTTGGGTTCAGTGTGATATTTTTCACTGGTGATTTGAGTGTAGAATGAGGAATGGAGAGATATTCTATAATTGATATTTATAAGTTCAATGGTAAAAACTTTGAGCCATGGAAGCTCAAGATGGAGGACCTTCTTATAGAAAAAGAACAATGGATCGTTGTGGATCCTGGTACACAACCTACTGGTACTCAGTCTACTGACACATAGTCTACCGGTACACAAACTACTAGTACACAACCTACTGGTATGTCAAAGGAATATTGGGAGAATTTGGATAGAAGCGAAAGGAGTAATATTCAACTCTACTTGGAAGATTCGATGTTGTCGATTGTCTCCGGAGAATATACAACCAAGGAACTATGGGATAAGTTAGGGAATTTGTATCAATCAAAGTCCCCGATAAAGAAGTTGTTTCTTCAAAAGAAGTTGTATCATCTTAGGATGGAAGATGGAGATTATGTGATAGAACATCTAAATGCCTTCAATAATATGGTAAGTCAATTTGTCTCTGTTAATATTATGATTGCAGAAGAAGATAAGTGTATTACTTTGTTATGTTATTTTCTAGACTCTTGGGATAATCAGGTTGTAGCAATTGGTAGTACCACTCAATCTATATCGAAGTATGAGGATGTAGTTGCATCCTTGTTATTTGAAGAGATGAGGTGGAAAAGAATGGACGGTAAGAGCATAGGTGCTTTATTTGTAACATGTCGTACCCAAGACAGGAATCATGGTAAGTCTTCGGGGAGGGGAGATCTAAATCTAAAGGTATATCTAAGTCTCTAGGAAAATATTTGAGGAAATTCTAGAAGTGTGGTAAAGAAGGGAATTATAGAAAGATTGCAAGTCTAAGAAGGTTGATAAACCAAAGGGATCTGATAATGCCTCTTCCATAGAGGAAAAAACATCCATTAAGAAGGAGGTGATGTTTACCTAGCATCTACAATTACACATGTAGACCGTGGTGTATGGTTGATCAAATCAAGTGTCTCATATCATATGACTCCTCACAAGGAGTGGTTCTATGAATATGAAAAATATTATGGTGGTGATGTATTCCTAGGAGATGACTCGATAGCCAAAATCATGGGACGTGGAAGGGTTAAGTTGTTTCTAAAATATGGAAGGATTAGAACTCTCCCTAGGGTTTTGCACATTCCAAAACTAGCCAGGAGCCTAATATATGTAAGCAATTTGGATGATGTAGGTGTGGATACTATATTGGGAAAGGGCACTTGCAGGATGGTACGAGGAGAAATGGTGTTGATGAGGGGAGTTCGGTGTGGAAATATGTACAAGTTGTTGGGAAGAACTTATACTAATGGGTGTAACAGTTATGTTGTCCCTGAGTAGATAATTAAAGAAGACAAGACCAATATTGTCTCTGGAAATAAGACCATTATGTGGCATCAAAGACTGTGGCATATTGGAGAAAAGGGCCTTTGAACACTACACAGTAAAGGTATGGTTGAAGGTATGTCTAATTGCACTCTAGATTTTGATTTTTGTGAACATTTCATATATGGTAAGCAAAATTGACTAAGATTCCCATCTGGTGCTACAAGAGCAAAGGGGATCATAGATTGTATACATAATGATGTGTTTGGACCTGTGACTATTCCATCACTATGTAAATCTATGTATTATGTTTCATTCATAGATGATTTCTCAAGTAACACATGGATTTATTTTCTTACAAATAAATATGAGGTATTTGATAAATTTAAAGAGTTTAAGGCTTTGGTAGAAAATCAGACAGAGAATAAAATAAAGGTATTGAGGACAGATAATGGTGGAGAATTCTATATAAATGAATTCGAATAATTCTATAAGAAGTGTGGTATATCAAGGCAAAAGACTACTCCATACACACCTCATGAGAATGGAGTTGAAAAAAGTATGAATAATACATTGATGGAAAAGGCAAGGAGCATTCTTAGTGGTGCCGAGTTAGGACATGAATTATGGGCAGAGGCAGTGGGTACAGCATGTTACCTGGGCAATCTCTCACCCTCATCAACGTTGGATGATTAAACTCCACACAAGGTATGGAATGGTAAGAAACCCTCTCTTGAACAACTTAAAGTGTTTGGTTGTGATGCTTATGTACATGTTCCAACGGAAAATAGGAGTAAGCTGGATAATAAAGATAAAAAGTGTATCTTTATTGGTTATAAATATGGTGTGAAAGGATATAATATTTGGAACCCATAAACTAAGAATATTGTTTACAGTCAGGATGTTGTTTTTAGAGAGGTGAAAGATGTTCCTTTACAGGAATTCTTACCAAGGTAAGAAGAATCTGAGAAAATAGAGTATGAGTTAGATGATGAAAAATATGAATCAACTGAAGAAGAAAAAGAACCTCATACCCTAGTATTGAGGAGATTAGTGAGGGAAAGAAGGAAACCAGAAAGGTATAGTCCACCTAATTTTAGTTCTATTTTTTATTTATCTATTACTGATGATGATCCCAAAAATGTTAGGGAAGCAGTGAATTCAGAGGATAGTAAACTTTGGAAGAAGGCCACAGTTGAATAAATGGATGCCTTGGATAATAATGAGGCATGGGATCTAGTTGAGTTTCTAGCTAGAAGAAAATTTGTTGGTATCAAATGGTTTTCTAAGAAGAAGTTTAATGCAGAAGGAAAAGTGGAGTTACACAAAGCTCGATTAGTTGCAAAAGGTTATTCCCAGGTAGAGGGAATTGAATTTGGTGAGATTATTTCTCATGTTTCCAAGTTAAATTCTATTAGATTTATTTTATCTATTGTTGTTCATTTTGATATTGAAGTGGAATAGATGGATGTGAAGACAACATTCCTACATGGGGATCTAGAAGAAGAAATCTACATGAAGCAGCTAGAAGGATTTTTAGTGAAGGGAAAGAAAGAGTTTTTCTATAAGCTAAAGAAGTCACTATATGGTATGAAGCAATCACCTAGGGTGTGGTACCAAAAGTTTGATACATACATCTTTGGATTGGGATTTGTGAGAAGCAGGGTTGATCAATGTGTATATTCCAAACAGGTTGGTAATCACTTCATTTATGTAGTGTTGTATGTTGATGACATGTTGATGGTAGGAAATAACATGGATGTTATCAAGGAGGTGAAATCACAACTATCCTCCAAATTTGAAATGAAGGATCTCGGTGCTGCTAACTTCATTCTGGGAATGGAGATTAAACGAGATCATGCAAACAAGAAACTCTAGTTGAATCAGAGAAAATATGTTGAGACAATATTGCAGAGGTTTAATATGCATGGAAGTAAATAAGTCAAGGTTCTTATTCCTATAGGTGTAAATTCATTTTCATATCATTATCCCAAGACACAAAAAAAAGAAGAGGACATGTCACATTTCTGTATGCCAGTGCATTCGACAGTTTGATGTATGCAATAGTATGTACTATACCAGGAATTGCACATGCAGTGGGAGTTTTGAGAAAGTATATTTCAAAACCAGGGAAGTATCATTGGACAACAGTAAAGAGGGTCTTCAGGTTTTTGTGTGGCACTACCAGTTATAGATTGTGCTACCAAAGAAGACTAGTATTGAACAAAGTATTAGACATACATGGGTTTTTTGATGCAAACTGGGCTAGAGATATGGATCACAGAACATCTACAAGTGGGTGTGTGTTTAACCTATTTGGAGGAGAAATCAGTTGGATGAGAAAAATATAGGTTGTAGTGGCACTCTCAACTACAGAAGATGAATACATTGAA
This sequence comes from Picea glauca, assembly GCA_000966675.3. Classification (NCBI taxonomy): domain Eukaryota; kingdom Viridiplantae; phylum Streptophyta; class Pinopsida; order Pinales; family Pinaceae; genus Picea; species Picea glauca. Next base: position 154,918 of record JZKD02S0044504.1, read on the forward strand.
GCCACTCTTGCAAGCAAGGAATCAATATGGTTACAAATATTAGGTTGGTACAACAAGCAGTGATATTAGATTGTGGCATTCATAGTGCAATGTTCCTGGCAAAGAACCACACTTATTATTCGAAGACAAAGAATATTGATGTTCACTATCACTTTGTGAGAGACATGGATGAAGAAAAGAAGGTGTTTTTGGAAAAGGTTGACACTTTGAAGAATGTTGCAAATTCATTGTCAAAGTCTATCAGCATAGAGAAGTTCTCTTGGTGTAGAGTAAAAATGGGCATTGCTTCCCTGGATTGTTGACTATGTAATGTTGTGAACCCATGTATGCAAAGAAAACAACAAGTGGGAGAATGTTTGGTATGTGTTATATTATTTTCGTGTGTGTGTGGGCGTGTCAGATTCGACAACTGTGTCTAACGATCCCAACTTCATAAATCTATGTGTACTATGTGTATGATCCATTGATTAATTTTTGTTTTTCTTAAGAATCTGTGTGCATTTCTTTACTTCACATGTATAAAACTTACACTATGTCTAGATTCACCAATTAGGAATGACTAGCAAAGTAGTAGTTCTTCAGAAGTTGGCAATGGAGACAATCAAAAAGAGGTTGGTATGGATGATTAATTATGGAATACAACTTCCATGGAGATAATGTTGTTAGACGCATTGCAGAAAAATGAGCTAAGGGATGGTGTTCATATCAGTGATACCATTTTCGAAAGCGTAAAATATGCTTCCACCACGCCTCTCTTTGGACCTAGTGCCTAGTCAAAGTCTACCTAGCTTGGGACAACAATGTTACTGTACAACGTGAAAGAAAAGTTTGGCAAGTCAAATGCATGTTTCTCGACAATATTGAGGTAATTACCAACAAATGCCTTATTTTAATTTTGAGAAATATTGTCACACAATCAACATTAGAAATGGATATTGTCATGAGAATTATTGGTCAGTTGCGACTAATACTCATGGATATGGGTCATATATTAATGAATTACACTACGCAGTTAATCCCAAAAATAATCTCTAATATCTTGCACTGTGGAAGCCCCTTTATGCTTAAACATTAGAAATGGTTGTTTTTATAAAAATTAAATCACCTTGTACATTTCTATTTCCCACTAACTACATGATATTGAAAGATAAGGTTCTTCCTAGTGATAATGTTCTTCCCGTTAGCTATGAAGAGATAAAGAAGTAGTTGAAAATGTTGGGTGTTGAGATATATCATATCATGCATGTCTGAATGATTATATTCTATGTAGAGGAGAATATGCATACAAATAGATATGTCTAAAATGAAGGCATGACAAGTACCATAAATCAAATAAAAATGGTAAATCACATGGTCTTCCTCATAAGATATTGAGGCACATGCCTATAATTCCAAGGATTAAAAGGATCTTTCGTTGCAAAGAATTAGCTATGTTGCAGGGATGGCATGCCTCGCAAAGAAGTGAGTTGGGAGTTATGTGAATCTCAATAGATTCAATAGCCATGAAGCATATAGAGAATACATGGCCAAAATAATTCAAGGATGAAGTACGAAGTCTATGACTAATCATAGCAATCGATGGCATGAACCTATATTCCCTCCAAAACACCAACTATTCTATTTGGCATGTAGTAGTGATCAATAACAATACCCCCCCATGGTTTTCCGTGAAGAATGAACATCTTATGTTGGCTCTTATAGTCCCTGGTAGAAGAAAAGTGAAGAATATGCATGTCTACCTACAACCATTGGTAGATGAATTGAAGGAATTATGGGAAGGGATGCATGTATACGATGTATCAATACCCATCAAAACAAAGAGGATTTTTACATTGTATGTCATATGTGATTACACCACACATGATTATCTAGGATTAGGAGTTTTCTCTGGTAATTAACATGTTTATTTATTTGTTTATATATGTAACAATATTTATTTTCCTATTTAATTCGTTGTGATTGAAATTTTATTCTTAAATGCTAATGTGTTATGTGTACAATAATTTCGTAGGTCTTGTAAATAAAGGCTATCATGGATGTAAATGTTGTGGACCTTCTCTGAAGGCTAGGTGGTCCAACCACCTACTAAAGCCAGTGTATGATTGCTCGAGTGTATTCCTCCTAGAATAACACCCTTATAGAAGAGAATCATTTGCTTTCAATGGTAAACCAGAGAGAACACAAGGGCCTGCAATAATGACACCAACAAAATGGCTTAGAGCATATGAGAGAGAGAAGGAGAAGGAGATTACAGAAATGTTTAATTCAAATGGGAAGCCTATGTTTGATGACCTAGAATTATTCGACACCTATGTTGAGAAATTTCCCATTGGGATGAAAAGGAAAATTATCTTTTATAAGCTCCCCTATTGGGAAAATCTTAAGATTTCCCACTTACTAGATCCCATGCATATATTTAAAAATGTTTCATCTTATTTATGGAGGCACATATCATCGAAAGAAAGTCACACATTGGTTGTGAGGAGAGATCTTATTTCCTCAAGAACTAAAAATAAATAGTGGCCAAGACAATAAAGTAGAGGAGAGGTTGGTCCCTCATAGTCTTTCAAAGAAGGTGATGTCCCATGGATTTTGAAGAAAGAAGATCTTTCTTTGGCAAAGGAATTTATATTGGGTGTGAAGGTGCCTTCTTTATATGGGTCTTCCCTATGACAATGCTTCACTATGTGTCAATACCATTTTTCGGGGTTGAAATCACATGACCATTTGAACCTTCTAAAAGTACCACGTATGTCAAAAATATGATTTTATTATTTGTAATTTTTATTTTTATGCCATGGGATAAATCATAATTAATTTTTTATGTGTTTACTTTGTAGTGTCATTATATTTTTCTCGTGTGTGGGTGTGTGTGAAGATTTTAGAGGATCCTAATGGCTTCCTAATAGGCATGCCATATGACCTCTTGTTGGGCACCGAAATCAAGGTTTTCAAACAGATTTTTCTCACTATTTCTGGACAATTAACTTGTTGTCCAAAATAGTCAGTTCATCATTGTTTCTCACAGGCTGCTACAGGAAAGATTTTTGTCCTAGTTCCAACAACAATCAAAACTTCCTTATTTGTTTTTCAAAGGTTTATAACATGTTTGATATTGTGCCCTATAAGTCTACCAACAAGGAAATGATTCAATTCTCTTTTATGGTTGTTGTTTTAGATGATTTAATAGGGAATTTGTTGTCCGCGATTAGCACATATAAAACTCCATAAAACATAGAATACCCTCTCTAGGATATTTAACAACCTGCATTGTTGATCTAAACTTCTAAGCATGAATGAAAAATGACACATAAGTTTTTGGTCAACATGACCCTGGAAAAAAACCCATGGGGAAAACCAGTTAGAGATAGATGTATATATTTGGAGATCTCAAAAAAAAAAATTACAAGTAAATACACAAGGAACCTGATAAAATCCAAGATGATCCTCAATCTTGTAATGGAATCCCTTGAAGTTTGTGTCTGCTATCCCTTGAAGAATGTGTCCTCTCTCATATGTGTCTGCTAGATGATGCGTAGTTCCCCCTTGAAGTTCCTTCCTTTCTTGAATATGTAAGAATCCTTTTTTCTCTTGAGTTGCACCCCCACTCCAACAAGACACCCTTCAAATGAAGACTCCCACACTCTAGCATGTTCCTACCAAGCTTGATGCGCACCTTCCTAGTGCACACCCTCTCCTAGCCTTATGCCCTCCATGAAAGCTTGTGCTCCAAGGTGTAATTCCTCTATCTATGGCACCCTTGTCACTCACAAGTTCACCTCCTCCAAGATAAATCTATCTCCAAGTCTTGTGCACCCTCCTCTTCCCAAGAATGTGCCTAAGCCTCCAAACCCTCACTCATGCACCCTCTTCTCCTCAAGAAATGCACCCAAGTGTTCTCTTTTCTTCCTCTCATCACTCAACTCTCTCAAGTGACAAGTGAATCTCTTCATTAACCTTTTTCATCCTTTATCCTCCTTTGTCAAAATCCTAAAATATCAATGGCCTAGATCCAATCTATCCATCTCTAATCAATGGGTGAGATTTAATCCTAAAATCTCAATTAAGAAACCCACTTTCCTTAGTTTTATTTATGTCCTTTAACTCACCCACAAAGTGAATTAAATGTCACTTTAATGGCTTAAGTGACTTATTTCACTTTTGAATTAAATCCCCTAAGTAAAAGTGAAGTTAGAACATAAAGTAAAGTATTAAGGGTAATAGTCTCCCCCTTTGTGTTTAAAGACTCACAAACACAAGGGGAACACTTTCCAAGGTACCCAAATCTAAACACTCCCTCTTATGGAGGAGAGTGCCAATCACCCCCAATCGCATCCCTATAGTGGACATGGTTTGCTACTGGAAAATACTTGGTGAGTATGGATGTACCATGATCATCAAAAGTGGTCTCTAACATAGATCTTCTCGGCCTGCTTAATCTATAGATAGAATTTCATCTCCACCTATCCAACATCAACTATATTCTAGAATCACACCAAATATATCAACTTTGGTCTCCCACCAAGGATTTATACCTCATGAAATCTCACCAACAGTCACTAATCTTGGCATCTCACCAAGAGTATTCCCTCTTGGCATCTCACCAAGACTAACTAGATCTTGGAATCTCACCAAGATCCTCAACTTGGCCTCTAACCAAGTGACTTCCACCTAAAGTGGAACCAGAACCTGATATACTCGTCTCCATAGCCAAGTGAGGCTCAAGCCTATATGGTTCCCTTCTCCTCCTCTTCATCAATATTTGATACTCTGAAGCCCCTACACCAACCCTCTTTCTTGGAAACTCTGAAACTGGAGTTGTCTCAGGTGGACCAGTCACCCCTGAAGATGGTGTCCTCGAAAATTGAGTCTAAGCTCCCTCTGAATCACTACTCTGAGTCAATAGGTCCTCCTCAACTCTGTCTCCCCACCTAATGTTGGATGGTGTACCAACTGAACAACAAATGACAAATGCACACTCCCTCACAAACTGATTTGTGTACTCAACATCCTCTATTGTCATTGCAGTATCATCATGTTGCTTCTTCTTCTTCTTCTTGGGACACTCTCTTGCATAGTGACCCATCTCTCCACAAGAAAATCATCTCACTATGCTCATGTCTCTATCCTTCCCACCGCCACTCTGTTGTGGTTTGGCCCCTCCCTTGGGACCCTTTATAGCACCTTTATCGATCTTCTTCTTTCCTTTAGTCCATAGAGCAAGGTACTCATCACCCTGAGTAATCCAATATTTTCTTGAGGACTCCGAGATGCATCTCTTCTCCTCCTGTATGAAATCATCCCAAATTCTCTCCCAAGTAGGCATAACCTCCCGGGCAACAATGCCTTGAACAAATGAATGCCATGGTTGGTAAAGTTGTTTAAATTTGTCCTCACCATAAATTCTAGGTACATTATCTCTACGATGACTGCAAGCTCATCTCTGATCTGAGTAAATCTTAAAAGGAATGATGTAACTGACTTGCAATCAATCATATGAAATCTCCTCATCTTGTCCTATAAAACCATCTTCCGATTCTGGTTTGGACTCTGGTAAATCTTGCATAAAGACTCCCACATCTCAAATGCATAGTCTTTACCAGTCAAATGTGGAATGACTTGGTCTCTCACCTCATCAAAAATAGTCTTTTTTGCCTTTTTGTTCCTCTTCCTGAACTCTACCACCAACACGGGAGCAGTGACAGGAGGAACAACAATGGGAGTATAAACTATATCCCATAGTTAGAGGTCTTATAAGGAGAAAGTGATCCTGGTCTTCCAAGGGGGCCATTTTCTAGCTCCGTCTAGCCTGTCTTTTGCCCACATTTGGGACACTGACATGGTTTTCTACTAAATCTCACACTGATGCTAAAAATTTACAAGAACACTACCTCACTCCTATCAACACATGTGTGAAAAGAGGTAGTAGAACTATAACCTCACTCTTGTCCATGCAAGTGTGATAAGAGGTTGTCCACAAGTGTCAAAAAATCAGTTCTATAACTGTCAACAAATATTCCAATAAACTGTCCACAAACTCTATCAACATGCTGTCCAACAATATGCCAACTCGTTGTCACAAAATTTTCCACTGAATGCACTAGAAATCAACAAGTATTTTCCACCAAGGGCTCTGATACCATTAATATTTTTGAGGATTCTAATGGTTTCCCAACATGCCTTTCATATGACCACTTTTTGGGCACCGAAATCAAGGTTTTAAAACTTATTTTTCTCATTGTTTCTTGACAGTTAACTTGTTGTCAAAAACAATCATCTCATCACTGTTTCTCACAGTGTAACACACCCAACCCATAAATACACTTTTAATGGATGGGGAATCATATTTTTTTCTTTCCTTAACTATCTCAATCCCAACTCTAGGATATCCATTGACTACAGCTTGCCATGAGCTTTCTAACGGTCGCCACCACACGAAAAAATGAGTTCTGGTTTGCAATTTATTGCCTCCCGAAGCTCTTCAGACTTTATTAGTGAAGGTCCACGTAGCATCCAACTCATACATATCATCCATAATTCCATGATGCCCCAGAAATCTCAACGCTCATGTATCTATGGTGGAGATCCATCCCCCATTAAATCCAACAACGTATCTTCCTCCTGGTTAAGGCATGCGCCTAAGGACAATTCAGTGTTCAGGGTTGAGTTCCCCTTTGTTGTCTACACACGAGACCTTTTGAAGTCCCAAAATATCTCCACGTGGCCTCGGCCATTAGGTGATCGACATTGACATTCTACATTGAACTTCAATGTTCGACATTTAATGTTCTACGTTGAACGTCGACATTCGGCGTTCTACGTTGAACGTCAATGTTTGGAATTCGGAGTTCTACGTTGAACGTCCCTCTATGATACTACACCCAAAATATTTCAAACTCTCCAAGTCCTGGGCTCCTGGAGTCCTGATCGCATCACCAACCACATTGGAAAGGAGGGCACGAACCAGAGGCTGACATGTTGCAAGGGCTAGGGGTAACCTGTGTCCTCATCAAGGGGTGATGCATGTCAAATGCTAATAGGCATAAGGGGTCTGCAAAATTTCCATATCCCAATGACACTTGGCACCTCAATTGCGAGTCCACATCATCCTATATGACGTATGTGAGCCACATCGACCCCAGAAAAATGGTCTTCTAAATTCTTTCAGATATCATAGTCAATATCTATCCACGTAGATCCATAGATCCACAGCTCTCATTGCTTTGCAACTTCAGCCTTCGGGGGGGTTTGGCCATGTAAACTTCTCCTTTATCCTGGAGTATTCAATGCCAAATTGACCATATCGTAGATCCGATGATCATAGAGGGATCCAAATTTTCTTCGAATCAATGGTCCCCATCACTTCGACCTTCGGGGGTTTAGCCATGTAGTCTCCAGTTTTCTCCCGGAGTAGGTCAGGATCGAACTGACCACCATCTAGATCAAACGGTCATGAGTGGTCCCCAAGTTCCTTCGTATCGATGACTCTCGTTAATTCATGAATCTGACATTTGAGAGTTTAAGCATGTAGTTTCCAGCTTCCTCCCGAAGTGCCAAGCATCCAGAAAACACAATCTAGTGACACACATCCTTAATGATGGACGACTGAGATGGAATTTGGCCTTTGGTACTTTGGAAAAGTACCTTTTCACCAACAAGGAAAAACCTCCCGGAGATACTCGATCCATGGTCACGTGTCCTAGGTTATGGATGGTTAAGAAAGGTTCTCAATGGAGTCCTCAAATCAACGGTTGAGGAGGATCCCGAAGGATATGAGGATCGACGGTCCATAATACTTCACAACTTTATCTTTCGGGGGATTTGGTGTTACGACACCTCTGTTTTCCTGAAGTGGTCAATGCTAGGATGACTACGGTGTAGATCCGACAGGGGGAATAATTTTTTTCCATCATCATATATATGGCCCGCGTCGCTTCGTGACTCCGTCATTCGAGAGTTTGGGTGGTTGTGAAGTCTTAACATCCTGGAGTTTCAAGCTCCCAGAGTTTTGAAGCCAATAAGAGCTAGCACCTTTCAGACTAGCGCAGGGTTCCTAGACCCTGGTCATATGGATTCTCTAATGAATCACAGGTTGTAATCTCTACTCTTAGCTAAGATTTGGTTAAGGTCGCAACACCCCTGAAACTCTGAACTCTCAGAGTTCCGAATTCATAAAGGATTATCTCCTTTTGGCTAGTGCAGGGTTCCCATACCTTGGTCATATGGGTCCTTTGAGAATTCTTGTGGGATAAGTTTTAATCCCTTTAGAAGCAAATGGTTTAAGAACATGGGCATGAGCCCTCAGTCAGATGGGTGAGATATCTAAAGGAGGCATCCTCCTTCCGCAGTGTTTGAACTTAGAAATTTCCCACGAGGGGGAAGGTTTTAGAGACTGGAACCATTACGGACTCACATATTAGAACTCTAATTGCTTAGTTGAGTCAAGTATGTTCCCATTAAAAGCATGAGTTCACATAGAGATAATGGATATATCTAACTTAACCATTCAACACCGAACTCACTCATATATGCATAAATATATTCAATCACTAATCCTATTTTAGTGCACAGAGTATGAAGATACTTATCAGAAAACTAGAGTTCATGAAGCGGGTGCTGAAAGGGGTGCCTTTTTCCACCCAACCATAGGCACAACCACTCCTGATGAACTTACCATTGGCTACCCCTGAGCTATACCATGATGCTCTAATATAGACTCTTTCTTCTTGCTCAGCAACAGTCAGGGACAAAGGTTACCCTCCTCCCACAGGATATGGCAGTGGGTTTTCTCTATATCAAGAAAGGAGTTCTGCCCAAGGACTTCCACAGTCACTCATCATCCTCGTTTATCAACGTGTAACGAAAAACCTTGCCAATATATTCTTGCATTCAGAATTATCTTATTCCCTAGTTCTTCCTTGAACCAAAGCATTGCAACCATTCTTTTTCTCTTCTTGACATTTCTCTTGCCACTCCACTCTCTTCCTAGATCACTTCCTCCTCTCTTTTTCCTATGCCCATGAATTACCTCTTCCTTTCCTTTCTTAGCAAGGTCGCATGGGTCTGAATCTTCAACCCGTGGTCAAGTTTGGAGTCTTACAAATGGGTACTCTTCCCAATCTCCTCGTTAACTCTTGAGGATGACTCTCCTAACTACCACGTTGAATGGTAATTCATTATCTGGGTTAGAGGACCATTATGAGTCATTAATTCTAGTAGGGTACTGGTTCGGTGGGGGTCATCTCATCCTTCATGGTTCCCATCACCATCTATCTCATAGAATCCATGGTCCATCTTGGAACCCCCCCGCCCATTTAGCAATTATGCAACACTTATCAATTTCCTATTAATAACAGAAAATACATACATTGACCTTCTTATACCAAGGCTAATCAAATCATTCATTCACACATATCTAGTCTTCCATAGTCTCTTGTCTAGTTATATTTATATTTACATACTAGGGAAAACAGGGTGTTACAATCCTCTCCCTTTAAAGGAACATCATCCTTGATGTTCTTTCTTCCTATATTCTCTGTATGTATAGAAGTAAACAAAAAGGGATATGTTTGTCTCATGGCATCCTCCATTTCCCATGTGGCCTCATCTGGGCCAAATTGCTTCTACTCCACCTTGACCTCTGCAATGGTTATGTTCCTGAGTAGGTTCTCCTTCTTGTCTATTATGCATTTAGGTTCTGGTATGAATTCTCCCTCTGGTTCCACCTGAATCACAGAACAATCAATAATATGATCAGAATTATGTAAATGTTTATTTAATAACGAAACATGGAAAACATTGTGTGTCTTCACTGTGAGAGGGAGTACTAGTCTATAGACCACAGGTCCCACTCTATCCAAGATTTAAAAGGGTCCAGAATACTGAGGTTCTATCTTGGCACAAGATCCCATCTTCAAAGATATTTTCCTAGGTCTAAATCATAGATACACATGAACCCCTGCTTTGAATTCTCTAAGAGTTCTTTCTCTGTCTTCATAACTCTTTTGTCTATCCTGGTCTATTTTCATATTCAATCTAATTTGAATTACTTGTTGTTCCATTTCCTTTAGCATATATGGCCTGATTGTGATTATTTCCAATGGTTTATTCCAACTGATTGGAATATTGCATTCCCTTCCATAGAGGGCTTCAAAAGGGCTCATTTTCAACGACTCTTGCTAGCCATTGTTGTAGTAAAATTATACCAGTGGTAGGAAGTCTTCCCACTTCTTGGGTTGATTCATTACATGCATCCTCAACATGTCTTATAACACTTAGTTTACCCTCTCTGATTGTCCATCAGTTTGAGGGTGATAGGATGTACTAAATAGCAATTTTGTTTTGAAACCAAAAAATAGAGATTTCCAAAAATTTGAAGTAAATTTTGTGTATCTATCGAATATAATTTCCTTAGGCATGCCATACAGTCTAAAAAAATCTTTCATAAAAATATTGGCAATATCTATTTACTTGCAATTTGACTTGATGGGAATGAAGTGAGTAGTCTTGCTCAGTTTTTCCACAACTACCATGATGGTGTCATTCTTCTTGGTTTATTTTGGTAGCCCTGTGATGAAATCCATGGAGATGGTTTCCCATTTCAATTCTGGAATTGGTAGAGTCTCCAACATCCCTATTGGGTTTTGATGCTCTTCCCTAACCTGGTGACATTCTAGACACTTAGCTAAGTAATCAGTTATGTCCTTGTTCATTCCATGCCAATCAAATATTCTCCTAGTGGTCGTGATCATTTTCTGATAACCGGGACTACCAGTATATGGTATTTTGTGTATTTCATCCATTATGAACCTCTTCAAGTCGTCACAATTCAGAATAGACAATCTTCCTTTGTAAGTTAGCAGGTCATCATTAAACATCTAATATCCTTCATACTTCAGCCTTGTGGGATCTTGTTTTAGGTATGATGTCACAGTATTGAAAAATGCATATGTTTCTTGTGCACTTTTGACTCTCTCTTTGATGTTTGATTCATTGGTTCTTACAGCTGCCAAGTGAATCACTTTCATACTTATACTAAGGGAATCATCCACCATGTTCTCCTTTCCTTTGATATGTTTGATTTCAAAATCAAACTCACTAAGGAGAACCATCCACCTAGCTTGTCTAACATTGAGTTTTGGTTGGTCAAACAAATATCTCAACCCACTATGGTCTATCATAAGCACAAATATTCTTCCTAAGATGTAATGCCTCCGCATTTTTAAAGCGTTCACTATGGCAACCAATTCTACATTGTGGGTCGCATAGTTGACTTCATGCTCATTCAATTTTCTAGATTCGTAGAAAATAACATGTCCTTCTTGCATAAGGAGTCCTCTGAGACCTTCCTTGCAGGCATCTGTACACATAAGGAAGTCCATGTTTGGGTCTGCAATATTCAACACAGGTGCATTGGTTAGAAGGTATTTCATCTCTTGAAATCTTTCTTCACATTCTGATGTCCAAATGAATTTAACCCCCTTTTTCTAAAAGGAGATGATTGGGCAACCAATATTGGAGAATCCCTTTATGAATATCCTACAGTATCATGCTAGGCCCATAAAGGATATGATATCAAATAAATCCTTTGGGGTAGGCAAATCCATGATGTCTTTAATATTTTCAGGATCAACTGCCACTCCTTCCTCAGAAATAACATGGCCTAAGTAATGGAATTGTTTCTAGAAAAAATCACACTTACTGAGCTTAGCATTGAACCGATGTTATCTTAGTACTTGGAATAGATTACTATATCATCAATGCAAATCAAAATAAACCTTTCCAATAACTTTCTGAGTACGTTATTCATTAAGAACATAAAAATGGTTGGTGCATTGGTAAGCCCAAATGGCACCACCAAAAATTCATAGTGACCATATCTTGTCCTGAAGGTTGTCTTGTGGATGTCTTCATCCTTAATTCGGACCTGATGGTATCCAGACCTCAAGTCAATCTTGGAGAATATTGTAGCACCCCTTAATTGGTCAAACAAGTCATCGATCCTTAGCAAGGGATACCTATTCTTGATGGTCATCTTATTGAATTGTCTATAATCTATGCAAAGTCTGAGTGTGTCATCTTTATTTTTTACAAGCAAGGTTGGTGTTGTTAGAAAAATAGGATCGCAGAGAAATAAAATAAAACAAATGTGGAAATAAAAAACAAAAGATACACAATACAATAGAGACACATATATATGTGGTTCACCTAGTGTGGGCTACGTCCACCAGATAAATTGCCAGGTCCTTCCTTTATCATTATCTAGCAAATAAAGGGATACAACCTACAAAACACCCGTTGCAACTTCCTCTTCTTTCTCTCACAACCTTCTCTCTCAGAATACAACATTCACCATGATGCATAGCCACAATACATTTCTCTCATAAAAGAGGGTTTCCTTCGAGGGAAAAAAACCTTAACATAACTTCTACCGTTAGATCTACGACCTTATAATGAACAGTCCAGATTTACAATGAAATTATAATATACATTTACAAGGAAATTTTTCCTTTGGAGGCTTCTCCCCCGAACCCCCTCTTTCCCCCGGATCCCGTAGAGGGGGTAACCCCTCTGCACTCCCATGCATTGAGGAGTGTACATTCTTCCGAGGTGTAAAGTATTCATGGGGTATAAACACGGATAAAAACAAAGACCTTTGAATCAGGAAGATAATCAGGCTCCACAACCAACAATCGACCACTTGGAGACTGATCTCAAAAAATCCAATGTTGTTGTATCTGTTGGAATATGAACCTTCTTAGACTGGGAAAATTTATCATCTTCATCTTCATTCTTGAATATCAACTTAAACTAAGCAGGAACTCAGTTTCTCCCTGTTTACTCCCTTTGTTAACATGTATGTAGGATTCCGGCTAGTGTGTATCTTTTCCAACTTCAAATTTCCATCTTCCAAGACCGATTGTATGAAATGGCACATGAGTTGTATATGCTTAGTCTTCGAATGGAAGGTTGAGTTCTTTGCAAGATGAATGTCACTCTCCCTATCATAATACAACATGATATTCTCCTTATTCTTTCCCAATTCCTCCATAAACCTTTGTAACCAAATCATTTATTTACTAGCCTCTGTAGCAGCAACATACTACGCCTCTGTTGTTGAAAGTGAAACAACCTTTTGTAGTTTCGAAATCCAACTTATTGTTGTTCCACCTATAGTGTATAATCCTCCAAAACATAATGCATGAGTAGCAGTACCTCTCAAATACCTAAGAATCCACTTTACTGCCTCCCATTGTTATTTACCTAGATTGTTCATATACCTTCTCACAACTCCCACTGCATGTGTAATATATGGTCTTGTGCAAACAATCACATACATCAAGCTGTCAACTGTTGATGAATAAGGGACCCTGGACATGTATTCTATCTCCTCTCATGTCTTGGGACATATTTCCTTAGTTAATTTGAAATGGTTGGCCAAAGGTGTACTAAATGGTTTTTCATTTTGCATTCTAAACCTCTCCAACACCTTCTCTATGTACTCACCCTGAGACAATATCAATTTGCGATTTTTCTTACCTCTTGTTATTCTCATACCAAGGATTTTCTTTGCAACACCCAAATCCTTCATTGCAAATGAATTAGATAATTTCTTCTTGAGCACATTTATATCCTGCATATTAGAACCTGCAATAATCATGTCATCTACATACAATAGTAAGATAATATAGCTTCCATTTTCTATCCTTTTAAAATAAACACAGTGATCAGAATGGAATCTACTATAATCGTGCTCTATCATAAACCTGTCAAACTTCAAATACCATTGCGTTAGAGATTTCTTTAGGCCATACAATATCTTCTTCAACCTGTATACCAAATTCTCCTTCCCTTTGACCTCATACCCCTGTGGTTGCTGCATATAAATCTCTTCCTCCAAATCCCCATGGAGAAAGGTTGTTTTTACATCTAACTATTCAAGATGCAAATCTTCTACTATCACAAGACTTAAAATAGTATTAATTGAAGTCATTTTAACAACAAGAGAAAATATTTCATCAAAATATATACCTTTCTTTTGTGCAAACCCCTTTACAACAAGTCTAGCCTTATACAACTTTTTTCCTCCATTTTCTTCCTTCAACTTGTAAACCCATTTACTATGCAATGCTCTTTTTCCTATAGGAAACTGAACCAAGTCCTAAGTCTGGCTATTTAACAAGGAATCCATTTCCTCTTTCATTCCTTGATCCCACTTATTTTTGGTGTCTTCTTGCATTGCCTCTTCATAATATTTGGGTTCATTAGAATCAGTCAACAATAAAAAACACAATGAGGGAGAGTATCGTTCAAGGGGTCTATTTAACCTGGTAGATATTCTAACAACACTTGCAAGACTTTGAGGTACTTGTTGATCTTGTTGTTGTACATTTTGATTTCCTGATATCTTTGGATTTTATTTTCCAGTGATCTCATCAAACACTATGTATTTTAGTTTTTCTTTTTCCCGTTTCTTTCCCTGCAACTGATCTTTGTACATGACCTTCTCATTGAATATGACATCTATACTCCTAATTATTTTTTTATTTTCATAATATCATAAGCGATAACCAAAATCATTAACATCGCATCCAATAAAGGTACACTTCTTGGATTTTTCCACAAGCTTTGTTCTATTTTCTTTATCAATATGGACAAATTATTCGCAACTGAAAGTATTCAAAAAATAATAATTTACCTTTTTACCTGTCCATGCCTCCTCTGGAATTATACCATCCAAAGAGCTTGAAGTTCCTTTGTTTATTATTTAAGCAACAATATCTACAACCCAGAACTGTAAAGGAAAACTAGCATGCAATCTCATACTCCTTGCACGCTCCATGATTGCCATGTTCATCCTTTCTGACACACCATTTTCTTGTGGTGTTCTTGGAACTGTCTTCTCTCTACGAATCCCATTATATGAACAGTAATCATCAAACTCCTTGTTTCAATATTCACCTCCATTTTCTGATATGAGACACTTCAACCTTTTTCATGTCTCATTCTCAACCAAAGATTTCCATTTCTTAAAAGTATCAAAAACATGAGATTTTTGTTGAATGCAATAAACCCAAGTTTTTCTAGTTGCATCATCAATAAAAGTAACATAATAATGAGAGCCACCAAGAGATGATACTTGAGCTGGTCCCCATACATATGTATGAGAATCTCTAACCTTTCATTCTTCTTTTCTTTTCTGACTTGAAGAAATCTAACTCTCTTATGTTTTCCATAAACACAATGCTCACAGAAATCCAAATCAATTTGTTTAATATCTGGAAACAAATTTATTTTATGAAGTATCTGCATCCCCTTCTCACTCATGTGTCCAAGCCTATGATGCCATAGTGTTGTATCCATGCCTGTCAAAGATAAAGAGATATAAGAGTCAGTATTACCAGTACATAAATACAATGTACCTACCTTCACTTCTTTTCCTATCACCAATGATCCTTTGGTGACCTTCCACACCTTATATGTAAATATGGATATACAACCTTCACTTGCCAACTTCCCTATTGAAATTAGATTTTTCCTTAGATCTGAAACATGCCTTACCTCTTTCAACAACCATTGGTTTCCATTGCTTTGCTTTATTTTTACCTTTCCCATTCCAATAATTTTGCATGGTGCATCATCACCCAAATGAACCTGTCCAAAATCACCTTCAACATAATCTAGAAAAAATTTCCTATGGGGTGTGGAATGAAATGAGGCCCTTGAATCTACTACCCAAGACTCATAAATATTATCTACAAAAATAATAAAAAAAAATTGTAACACATCACCTGTTACATTTGCTTCCTGATTTTTCTCCTGCTGTCCATCTTTTTGTTTCTTTGGAGCTCTGCAGTCTTTTTTCAGATGTCCTTTCTTCCCACGATTACAACACTTTATCTTTCCAAATCTAGATTTGGATCTATCCTTTCTAGAATTCCTGTGATTCCCTGAGCCCTTTCCTCTATCCTTTTGTCATCTCTTGTTCTCCATGTTTAACGCATTACCTGATGTCTCACCTCTTCTTTTCTATTGCATTTCCTCACTAAGGATAACACCAACAACATCATCAAATTTTAAATTGTTTGAACTAGAGACACTTACTTACAGTCATGACCATTTCGTTCCATCTTTCTGGCAATGAGCACAAGATTATAAGATCCCTAACCTCATCATCAAAGTCCAATTTTAAAAAACTTAGTTGATTAGTAACCATATTAAATTCATTTAAATGATCTGCAACAGACCCACCTTCTGACATATTCATATTAGGTAATCTCTTCATTAGAAATACCTTATTTAATGTTGATGGTTTTTCATACAGTTTAGCCAATGCATCCTTCATCTCCTTCGTTGTCTTTTCTTTCAAAATATTGAAATCCATCGACGCTGCCAAGATCAGTCGTATCGTTCCTAGTGACATTTTGTCAAGAACCTCCCATTTTTCATCCTTCATGGGCATGTCCATTGGCTTCTTTTCTATTCCACCTAATGGTAGGAATAGATCCTTCTGATACAAATAATCTTCCATCTACATATTCCATAACTGGTAGTTTGGGCCATTAAATTTCTCGACCCTAAACTTTCTATCTTTCTCCATTGCTACCACTCGAACCATGAACTGTCTTTTATTGCGAGTTACCTTTCACTCTGATACCAGTTGTTATAAAAACAGAATCGCGGAGCAATAAAATAAAAAAAATGTGGGAATAAAACACAGAATATACACAATACAATAGAGACACAAATATACGTGGTTCACCCAGTGTGGGATACGTCCACCAGAGAAATTTTCAGGTCCTTCCTTTATCATTATCTAGCAAATGAAGGGATACAACCTACAACACACCCATTTTAATTTTATCTTCTTTCTCTCATAGTCTCCTCTCTCATAATAAAACACTCGCTATGATACATAGCCACAATACATTTCCCTCATAAAAGAGGGTTTCCTTCTAGGGAAAAAAACCCTAACATAACTTCTACTTTTAGATCTGCGACCTTATAATGAATTGTCCATATTTAAATGAAATTACAATATACATTTACAAGGAAATTTTTCCTTCGGGGGCTCGCTTTCCCTCGAACCTCGCAGAGGGGGTAACCCCCCTCTACACTCCCCTACAATGAGGAGTGTACATTCTTCTGAGGTGTAAAGTATTCATGGGGTATAAACATGGCTGAAAAAAAAGACCTCTGAATTAGGAAGATAATCGGGCTCCAAAACCAATAGGTGCTCCCCATGGAGACACACTAAGTCAAATGTATCATTTGTCCCACATCTCCCTCAATTTTCGTTTGATCTCAATTATCTCTGGTGTACTCATTCTATAGGTTGTTCTAGACATTGGCACCGCTCCTGGTACAAGTTCTATTGAAAATTCATTATCCCTTCTTAAAGGTAGACCTGACACCTTTTCTAGGAATACATATTTGTATTCTCTTAATATGGGATGGTCCTCTAGGCTGGGTGTGTTGTTCTCAACAAAGTTCAACACTTGTATTGCATACAAGGGACATCCCTTTCTGCAATACTTCTTCACTTGGAGGTTTGATATTTTTGATTTTCACACTCCAAAGTTTTATTTTAATAGTCCAACTTGGTTTTATGGGCAGCCAACCAGTCCATGCCAATCAGCAGGTCATAAGATCCTAAAGCATGTATGTTTAGGTTCGCTTGGGTGGGAAATCTACTTATAACGAATTGGCATGCTGGTATGACCTCTGTTACTTTTCTTTTGGTTGCAGTGGCTAGTTGTACAAGCCATGATTTAACATGTTTAACTCGTTGCAATTTACATTTCTCGAAAGTTAGAGGGAAAACATAACTCGAATTAGAACCAGGGTCAATTAAAATGGAAACGGGATGGTTGGAAATCATACATTTCATCCCCACCACTGAATATTGGTGGTCATCATGTCTATTATCCAAGGCTGTATAAATTTTTGGCATGCTCCTAGCCACATCATTGAATGTGGTAACCTCTTGGACATTGTAGACCCTCTTATTGTTCTATTTCCTATGTGAACAGTCCCTCATCAGATGTTCCTCTCCATAACCCCAACATTTCAAGAGTTCTGTCTTCAGGTTATAAGTCTTACTTGGAACTTCTATGAATGGTTTATTTGCACTACGGGATCAAATATTTTGTTGATAAACACTTATGGTAGGAAGGCTCATCCTGGATCTCTTCCCATGGTTCTTAAATCTTGAGGATTTAAACCCCTTCTTATTGAATCCCAAATTGTTTTTCTTCTTCCATTCTTCTTGGGTTTTTTCCTTATTCTTGAATTGCTCGTAGCAATACCTTGCCTTTTGAATAGTATATTATAAAGTCTTTGGCTCATCAAACTCAACTTTGTCTCGATAGGACTGAGGTAATCCACTAATAAATAATTGCATATTTACTTTTACATCCTTTATGTAGGGAACATACCTCATCAACTTAAGAAATTTGTTGATATATTCATCTATGGTGAGTTGTCCCAGCTTGAGTTCATAGAACTCCTTGGTCTTCCCATCAAAGTACTTTTTTGAAAGATACTTATTCTTGAAGTATTTCTCAAATTGCTTCAATCACAAGTCCTTCTCATGGATTCCTTTCACATTCCTATGTTCATCCCACCAAATGGAAGATTTCCCATTCAGGTTGAAAATGACTATCTGAGACTTTAAGTTTTCAGAGTAGTCATGGACTCTGAAGTACTTCTTCAAGCCGAGTAGTCAAAATTTTGCTTATTACCCCTTCTTAATGTTGGGTATGTGTTATATTCTTTGCACTGGGTGCGAAAGGGGGTGGAGCCCCCTATGCGGGGGTTTAGGGGCAGAGCCCCTGAAAAAAAAATTCTGTATCGGGACCGCATTTTTTCTGTCTCGAAACCGCATTATATTTAGGTGGTTTTTAGGCACATGGTTTCTTTGTCGATGGTTTTCTATTTTCGGTTAAGGAATTAGGGTTTTGGACTAATCTAGGTCATTGGGTTAGGGTTTTGGATGCCGTTGGCTCCTATATGTATTTTGTATTGTAAACATTGTAACATGATGAATAATATAGAATATGTTGGTTTTCTCCATTTGGGTTTCCAAGGGAAAAATCTCTGTGTAATGTTTGTATTTTCCATTGTATCTTTTCTATTCCTTTACTGAATATATGTTTGCATTAGATATTGTACAAGGTTATAATTTACATTTCGTATCATAGTTTTATTGGCTTTAGGGGGATGCCTTTGTGGTCAAGGGTTTGGCTTGGGACTGTGATAAGCCTTGTTACAGTGGGAGATCTGTGGTATTGCTTTTTCAGGTGAAAAGAAATGGCAAACAATT
This sequence comes from Picea glauca, assembly GCA_000966675.3. NCBI lineage: Eukaryota > Viridiplantae > Streptophyta > Pinopsida > Pinales > Pinaceae > Picea > Picea glauca. The sequence goes on from JZKD02S0044504.1 coordinate 174,242, forward strand.
CAAAGATGGAGATCGAGAAGTTTAATGGGAAAATTTTTGAGCTGTGGAAGCTCAAGATGGAAGATCTGTTGGTGGATAGATATCAGTGGATTGTGGTAGATCCAGGTACTGCACCTACAAGAACTTCTATAGATGACTGGAAAAAGTTTGATCGGAAGGAAAAGAGCACAATCCGACTATGTCTCTCTAATTCAGTATTACTAAATGTGTCAGAAGAAGCTACAACCAAGAATTTATGGGAAAATTTGGGGATGTTGTATCAGTCTAAGTCCCTGGTAAATAAACTATTCCTAAGAAAGAAGTTGTATAACCTAAGGATGAGAGATGGAGACTCGGTGGTAGATCATTTGAAAGCCTTCAATACTGTGGTAAGTGAGTTAGTACCTGTTGAGATTAAAATTTCAAATGAATATAAATGTATCATTTTGTTGTGTTATTTACCAGATTCGTGGGATAGTTTGGTTCTGGCCATAGGTAGTAATACAACTCACTTGAAGTTTGAAGAAGTGGTTTCATCCTTCTTGTCGGAGGAGATGAGATGAAAGAATATGGAAGGACACAACAGAGACACATTATTTGCAAGAGGACGTTCCTAGGAAATAAATAGATCTAATTTGTCAAGTGGGAGATCTAAGTCTAATGGTAGTTCTAAATCTCTCAGAATGTTTGTAAGGGTATGTTGAAGATGTGGAAAAGAAGGGCACTATAAGAAGCAGTGTAGATCCAAATTTGAGAAAAAGAAGGGATCTGAAGAATATTCTTCTACAGAAGAAAAGACCTCCAAGGAAGGAGGGGATGTGTACTTGGCCTCTTCAAGAACACATGCAGTTCATGAGACATGGTTGGTTGACTCTGGTGCATCCTTTCATATTACTCCCCACGGGGAGTGGTTCTGCAAATATGAAAGGTATGATGGAGGTAATGTTTTCTTAGGTAATTATTCGACAACCAGAATCATAGGAAGAGGAATGGTCAAGTTGAGGCTTATATATGGAAGGATTAGAACATGGCCTGGTGTTCTGCACATCCTAGGTTTGGCCAGAAATTTGATTTTTGTAAGCAAAATGGATGATGCAAGGGTAAAAACAACATTTGAAAAGGAAACCTGTAGGATGGTTCGAGGAGAAATGATGTTGCTAAGGGGAGCTCGGTTTGGAAATTTGCATAAGCTACAAGGAAGCACTATTAGTGATGGGTGTAATAGTTCCATCTTTCTTGATATTGGAGTTGAAGAAGAAATAACTCGTACAGTATCTGGAGAAAAGGTTATGTTGCGGCATCAAAGACTGGGGCATATAAGAGAGAAGGGTCTTCGACTACTACATGATAAAGGTATGGTTGAAGGTATTTTTAACTGCTCTTTGGATTTTTATTTATGTGAACATTGTCTATATGGGAGGCAGAATAGGGTAAGATTCCCCTGTGGTGCAACGAGGGCAGAAGGAATTTTACAGCTAGTTCACAGTGATGTTTTTGGACCTGTGTTGGACCCATCATTGGGAAAATATGTGTACTATGTCTCATTTATAGATGAATTCTTAAGGAATACTTGGATATATTTCCTCAGGAAGAAATCTGAAGTCTTTGACAAGTTTAAAGAGTTTAAGGCTCTTGTTGAGAATCAAACAGAGAAAAGAATTAAGGTGTTGGGGACAGATAATGGCGGAGAGTTTTATGGAAATGAATTTGAAGAATTATGTAAGAAGTGCAGTATAGCAAGGAAGAAGACTACTCCATATACACCTCAACAGAATGGAGTTGCAAAAAGGATGAACAAGACGCTAATGGAAAAAGAAAGGTGCATGCTCAGTGGTGTCGGGTTAGGGCAATAATTCTTGGTAGAGGAAGTGGGTATTGCATGTTACCTAGTCAACAGATGACCCTCGTCATCGTTGGATGAAAAGACTCCACAAGAGGTATGGACTGGTAAAAAACCTTCTCTCACACATGTCAAGGTTTTTGGTTGCGATGCATATGTTCATGTTCCAAAGGAAAACAGGAGTAAGCTAAATAAGAAGGTTGAAAAGTGTATCTTTATTGGATATAAATATGGTATCAAAGGTTATAAGATTTGGAACCCAGAAACTAAGGAGGTAGTGTATAGCCGAGATGTGGTATTTAGAGAAATTAAGGATGTTGTTAAATAGGAATCCCTACCAAGTAAGGAAGAACCATAGAAGATAGAGTTTGATTTAAAGGATGATGAATAAGAATCTACAAAAGAAAATGAATCAGAATAAGAAGATTCTCATACTCCAGTATTGAGGAGATCGGATCGAGAAAGAAGGCTACCGGAAAGGTAGAGTCCATCTGATTTCCGTTTAAATTTTTATTTGTCTATTACTAATGATGATCCTATAACTGTTAGGGAGGCAGTGGATTCAGAGGATGGAAATCTCTGGAAAAGGGCCATGGACGAAGAAATGGCATATTTGGATAAGAATGAGGCTTGGGATCTAGTGGAGTTGCCAACTGGAAGAAATCCCATTGGAAGAAAATGGGTATTTAAAAAGAATTTGAATGTAGAAGGAAAAGTGGAGAAATACAAAGATTGGTTAGTAGAAAAGGGTTATTCCCAGGTTGAGGTAATTGATTTTGGTGAGATTTTTTCTCCTATTGCCAAGTTAACCTCCATAAGATTTTTGTTATCTGTTGCTGCTACATTTGATTTTGAAATAAAACAAATGGATGTGAAGACAACATTCCTACACAGGGATCTGGAAGAAGAAATCTATATAAAGCAACCAGAAGGTTATGTTGTGAAGGGAAAGAAGGAGCTGGTATGAAAGATGAAAAATTCCCTGTATGGTTTAAAACAATCACCAAGAATGTGGTATCAAAAATTTGATACTTATATGTTGGGACTTGGATTCACAAGAAGCAAAGAAGATCATTGTGTGTATTTTAAATTAATTGGTGATCATTTGATTTATTTTGTCTTATATGTGGATGACATGTTGTTGATAGGAAACAACAAGGAGATTATCTAGGATGTGAAAACTCAGTTTTCCTCTAAATTTGACATGAAGGATCTCGATGCTTCAAATTTCATTTTGGGCATGGAAATTAAAAGAGATCAGAAAAGGAGGAAACTCTCGTTAAATCAGAGAAAATATGTCGAGACAATATTGCAGAGGTTTAATATGTAGGAATGTAAACCGGTCAATGTTCCTATTCCTGTTGGTGTAAAGTTATATGCGGATCAGTGTCCCAAGACACATGAAGAAGAGGAGGACATGTATCATGTTCCATATGCGAGTGAAATTGGTAGTTTTATGTATGAAATGGTCTCTACTAGACCGGACATTGCACATGCAGTGGGAGTTTTGAGTAGGTATATGTCAAAACCAAGGAAGGAGCATCGGATAGTAGTAAAAAGGGTTTTTAGGTGTTTGCGTGGCACTGTTAGCTATGGATTGTGCTACGAAGGAAGACCGAGATTGGACAGAGTGGTGGATATACATGGCTTTGTGGATGCAAAATGGGATAGAGATTTGGATCGTAGGAGATCTACAAGAGGGTATGTGTTTAACTTGTTCGGAGGAGCAATAAGTTGGATGAGAAAAAGACAGGTTGTAGTGGCACTTTCAACTACAGAAGTTGAGTACATGGTAGCCACTCCTGCAAGTAAGGAAGAAATATGGTTACAAATATTGTGTTCAGGTATTGGGTTGGTACAACAAGCTGTAAGGATAGAGTGTGACAGTCAGAGTGCAATGTTTTTGGTGAAGAACTCTACTTATCATTCAAAGAAAAAGAACATTGATGTTAAATATCACTTTGTGAGAGACATGATTGAGAAAAGAAAGTATCACTGATGAAGGTTGACACTTTGAAGAATTTTGCAGACTCATTAACAAAATCTGTGAGCACTAAGAAGTTCTCTTGATGTAGAGGATCCATGGGCATTATTGCCCTCGATTGTTGACTATGTAACCTTGTAACCCCCTGTATGCAAAGAAAACAACAAGTGGGAGAATGTTGGGTATGTGTTATATTATTTTCACTGGGCGTGCATGTGGGTTAGAGGGAGGGAGGGCCTCGAGGTCCCCCCTCGGGGGGTGCAGTGGGGCAGAGCCCCCTGCGCAGGGGTTCGTGGGTAGCACCTACCAAAAAAAAACAAATTGCATAGAAACCACATTTTTTTTGCCTCGAGACCGCATTATATTTAGGTGGTTGTTCGGCACAAGGTTTCTTTGCCAATGGTTTTCTATTTCCAGTTATGGAATTAGGGTTTTGGAATAATCCAGGTCATTGGGTAAGGATTTTGGATGCCGCTGGCTCCTATATGTAATTTTTATTGTAAACATTGTAACATGATGAATAATATAGAATATGTTGGTTTTCTCCATTTGGGTTTCTAAGGGAAAAATATTTGTGTAATGTTTGTATTTGCCATTATATCTTTTATGTTCCTTTACTGAATATCTGTTTGCAGTAGATATTGTACAAGGTTATAATTTACACTTAATCTATCCATCGAAGGTGGGTGGTTTGGATTTCTTGAACTATTCAGGGTCATGACTCTTAGAATGTTTCCTCTTCTTTCCTCTCGTATGATAATGGGAACTAGTTTTCAATTTCCTCAAAGGAATATTTCGGTGAATGTCTCTTGGCCCCATGTTGGGCCTTCCTTGAGGTGCTCCTCCTGGTGTGGCCACTTTCCAGACCATGCTTTTGTATCTCATGTGGACTTGGGTTTTTTTTAGTATGATGTCTATCCACATGACTGGAAGTTGGACCATGTTGCGATAGCCTTTGCATATCTGATTGAATTTGCAGTAGGAGTGTGTTAATTTACGTCTTCTTTTCCTGGTCCTTTATCAGCCTTTCATTGTCAACCTTACAGCTATGTAATTCTTCCATGAGGATTCTTACATTTTCGGCTAGATTTAGAGGGGTTTCCACTGCCCTCCTTTCATCAGATTCTTCCTCTCTATTGTGGGAGCTCTCCCCCATTTCATGGTGTGTCACAATCCCTTATGTTGTAGTTTTCCTTCTGTTCACTGATTTCTTGAGTGTTGATAAAACATTTTCTGTTAGTTACTAATCTACCAATTCATGAGCAACACATATCATTGCAAATTGAAGTCAGCTTCTTTATTTGGAAACATTAGTAACATACATTGTAGACTTACAAAACATCTATCAACCATAGAAGGTTTCATTCCTCTTTGCATTAGAGGTTCAGACAAGTTTCTTATAGAAGCGGGTTAAGGTAGGGTGTTATTCCATAAATTTCTCTAATAATATTTTTATGCGACTCGTGCATGAGCCCAAGTAGGCCAAGTGTTGTTTCCATGCTCCAATACCAATTTATAACAAACCCACCCCTAAATACTCTTTTAAGGGATGGGGCATCATAATTTCATCTTTCCTTAACTATATCAATCCCAACTCTAGGATCTCCATTGGCTACTTCTCACTACAAGCTTTCTAAAAGTCACCACCACACTAAAATATGAGTTTTGGTTTGCAATTTATTGCCTCCCGAAGCTCTTCAGATGTTATTAGTCAAGGGCCACATTACATCCACCTCATATATATCATCCAGAATTCTTCGATGCCCCAAAACTCCCAACACTCATGTATCTGCGTTGAACATCCCTCTACGATACTACACCCCAAATATTCTGAACTCCCAAAGTCTCGAGCTCCTAGAGTCCTAGTCGCATCATCAACCACGTTGGTCAGGCAGGCACGAACCAAAGGATGACACGTTGCAAGGGCCAGGGGTAACATCTTTCCTCATTAGGGGGTGACACATGTCATGTGCTAATAGGCATAAGGGGTATGCAAAACGTTCATATCCCAATGACATGTGGAACCTTAGTTGCGAGTCCACATCACCCTCGATGACATCAGTGATCCATGTCGACCCCAAATAAACGGTCTTCTAAATTCCTTTAGATATCACTATCAATATCTATCCATGTAGATCCATAGATCCATGGATCTCGTTGCTTCACAACTTCGGCCTTCGAGGGGGTTTGGTCATGTAAACTTGTCCTTTCTCCTATAGTAGTCAACACCAAATTGACCATGTGGTATATCTGACGATCAAAGAGGGATCTAGAGTGTCCTCGAATCAACGGTCCTTGCCACTTCGACCTTCAGGGGTTCAGCCGTGTAGTCTCCAGTTTTCTCCCAGAGTAGGTTAGTGCCGAACTGACGACCATTTAGATCAAATGCTCACGAGTGGTCCCAAAGTTCCTTCGGATCGATGACTCTCGTTGATTCTTGACTTCGACATTCAAGATTTTAGGCATGTAGTTTCCATCTTCCTCCCGAAGTGTCAAGTCTCTGGACTACAAAATATAGCAACACACATCCTTAACGATGGATTACTGAGATGGACTCCAGCCTTCGAAACTACAGCGATGTACACTTTCACCAATAGGGAAAAAACTCCCGGAGATACTTGATCCATGGACACGTGTCTTGGTTGATGGACGATTAAGAAGGGTTCTCAACAGAGTCCCCAGATCAACGACTGAGAAGGATCCCAAAGGATCCGAGGATCGACGATCCACAATACTTCTTAACTTCGGCCTTCGGGGGATTTGGTGTTACGACACCTATGTTATCTAGAAGTGGTCAACATCGGGCTGACTACAATTTAGACTTGATTGGGGGGGGAAATTTATGTCCATCCTCAGATCTACGGCCCATGTCGCTTCTCGACTCCTTCATTTGATAGTTTTGGTGGTTGTGAAGTTTTAACATCTAGGAGCTTCGAGCTCCCAGAGTTTCGAAGACAATAAGAGCTAGCTCCTTTCGTACTAGCACAGGGTTCATAGACCCTATTCATATGAATCCTCTTATTAATCTCAGTATGTAATCTATACTCTTAGATGATATTTGGTTAAGGTCGCAACACCCTCAGAACTCTGAACTACCGGAGTTTCAAAGTCAAAAAGGCTTAGCTCCTTTCGGCTAGCGCAGGGTTACCAGACCTTGGTCATATGGGTCCTTTGGAAATTCTTATGGGCTAAGAGATAACCCCTTTAGTAGAAAATGAGTTAAGGACATGGGCATGAGCCCTCGATCATATGGGTGAGAGATATGAAGGAAGCATCCTCCTTCCACATGGTTTGAACTTGGAAATTTCTTGCGAGGGGGAAGGTTTTAGAGACCGACACCATTACAGGTTCACATATTACAACTCCAATTTCTCAGTTGAGTCAATTATACTCCCATTAAAATCACAAGTTCACAGAGAGATAACTCATATATCTAACTTAACCATTCAACATTGAACTCAGTCATAGACACATAAATATATTCAATCACTAATCATATTTTAGTACACATAGTATGAAGATACTTATCAATAAACCAGAGTTCATGAAGTGGCAACTGAAAGGGGTGCATGTTTCCACCCAACCATAGTCACAACCACTCTTGACGAATTTATTGTTTTCCACCCCTGAGCTAGACCATGGTGCTCTGAGAGAGACTCTTTATTCTTGCTCAGCAACAGTCAGGGATGAATATTATCCTCCTCCTCCCACAGGACCTTGGCAGTGGGTTTTCTCTATAACAAGCAAGGAAGTCTTCCCAAGGAATTCCATAGTCACTCGTCAGCCTCATTTATCAGCTTGTAATGAAAAACCTTACCAACATCTTCTTACATTCAGAACAAGCTTATTCCCCAGTTCTTCCTCGAACCAAAGTGTTGTAACCGTTCTTTTTCTCTTTTCAATATTTCTCTTGCGACTCTTCTCTCTTCACAGATCACTTCCTCCTCTCTTTCACCTCTGCCCACGAATTACCTCTTCCTTTCCTTTCTCAACAAGGTTGTGTGGGTCCAAATCCCTAACTAATAGTCAGGTCTGATCTCTTACAAATGGGTACTTTGTCCCATCTCCTCATTAACTCTTGAGGAGGACTCTCCCAGCTACCACACTAACTGGTAATTCATTATCTAGGTCAGAGGATTATTCTGAGTCATTAATTCCAGTAGGGTACTAGTTTGGCGGGGGTCATCTCAACCATTCCTGGTTCCCCTCACCATCTCTCTCATAGAATCCATGGTCTATCTTGGCAAACCCCCCCATTTCAGCAACTATGCAACACTTATCCATTTCCTATTAATAACATAAAATACATACATTGACCTTTTTATACGAAGGTTCATCAAATAATTCATTCACACATATCTATTCTGCCATAGTCTCTTGGCCAGTTATAGTTATATTTACAGACTGGGGAAAACATGGTATTACACATAGGCTTCTACAGGACATATTTATGTCCTAGTTCCAGCAACAATCAAAACTACCTTATTTTTTGTTCAAAGGATGATAACAGGTTTGATATTCTACCCTCTAAGTCTTCCAACAAGGAAATGATTCAATGCCCTTTTATGGCTATTGTTTTAGATGATTTAATAGGGAATTTTTTTTCCACAGTTATCACATATAAAACTCCATAAAACATAGAATACCCTCTCTATAATCTTTAATAACCTACACTTATGATCTACACTTCTAAGCATGCATGAAAAATGACACATAAGTTTTTGGTCAACATGACCCTGGAAAAACCCCCATGGGGAAAACAAGTTAGAGATAGATGTATATATTTGGAGATCTCAAAGAAAAATTTACAACAAGTAAATAAACAAGGAAACTGATACAATCCAACCTTATCTTCAAGATTTTAATGTAGTCCCTTTAAGTTTGTGCCTACTAGCCCTTAAAGAATGTGCCCTCTCTCATATGTCTCTGCTAGATTATATGTAGCACCCCCTTGAATTTCCTTTCTTGCTTGAATATGTAAGCAACCCTTTTTCTCTTTAGTTGTTCCCCCACTCCAACAATCCACCCTCCAAATGAAGGCTCCCAAACTCTAGTGCATGCCTACCAAGCTTGATGTGCACCCTCCTAGTGTGCACCTTCTCCTAACCTTGCGCCCTCCATGAAATCTTGCACTCCAAGGTGTAAATCCTCTAGCTATGGAACCCTTTCCACACAAAATTGCACCTCCTCCAATCTAGATCTCTCTCCAAGTCTTGTGTGCCCTCCTCTTCCCAAGAATGCACCCAAGCCTCCAAACCCTCACTCATGCACCCTCTTCTCCTCAAGAAATGTGCCCAAGTGTTCTCTTCTCTTCCTATTCTCACTCAACTCTCTCAAGTGACAAGTGAATCTCTTCATTAACCTTTTTACTCCTTTAGCCTCCTTTGGCCAAACCCTAAAAAATCAATGGCCTAGATCCAATCTATCCATGTCTAATCAATGGGTGAGATTTAATCCTAAAATATCACTTAGGAAACCCACTTTCCTTAGTTTGATTTATGTCCTTTAACTCACCCACAAAGTGAATTAAATGTCACTTTAATGACTTCAGTGAATTATTTCACTTTTGACTTAAATCTCCTAAGTCAAAGTGAAATTATAACATAAAGAAAAGTATTAAGGGTAATAGTCTCCCCCTTTGTGTTTAGAGACTCACAAACACAAGGGGAACACTTTCCAAGGTACCCAGATCTCAACATTGTGAACCATGACTTCCCCCATGACCTAAGGCGTGCCATATCTAAATTGTCTGCATTTGTATGTTGGATCACATCAAAGGAGATTCATATGGCTAGCATACCACAGTGGCGTCAAGCAATAACTAAGATTTTTTGTATGTTTTAGAAGGAATTGTCGCCGAGTTTCATGGAATTGTAGGTTCATCTTCTAATTCACCTAGTAGATGAGGTTGAATTAGTAGAGGTGGTCTCTTGTCGTTGGATTTTTTTTTAGAGAGGTACATGAAGAAATTGAAAGGATTTGTTCTTCAAAGGAAAAAACCTGAGGGGTCTATGGTAGAGGGGTACATATCATATGAGTCTTTTTATTATGCCAGTGAGTACATCAAGCAGATCAACAACACAACAGGTGTAGTGATTTGGGACGATGAAAGGGATGAAAACAAAATATAAGGGGAGCTTCTCCAAAGGAATGGATAAAAGACACTTGATAAATAGTAAGTCACTTATCGTTTGTCAAATTTCTACACAATAACTATTTACACTAAACTTCATAATGTATATTTTCATGATCGCATATGTACTATATGTTGGTTTGACTTCACGAATACATGAATGAATTCAGAAATTGATGCCATCAATAAATTCATTCTTTACAATTCGGAGGCAACATAGTTGTGGGTTGCATTATGTGAACAAAAGAGGAGGAAATGGGAAAGTGACATGAAATAATTCAAATGGTTGAATGGTAGAAGTGTGCCTTATCCTGATCATTTAAAAGAAAATATTTCAATGATATACCCCGACAGTTGGGTTGCTAACCAAGTTAGAGAGAAATATGGTGCATCCGGTCGCTACCCCTATGAAGAAGAGGATGAACTAAACATAGGGATTGGCTGCAGCAACTCGGTAATAATATTTTTGTGTACATAATTTTTAACTTTGCATTGCACATTTGAATTGTAAGTACATCTATATTATTTTATATTTTAATGGTCGGGTTATTAGACACATATTGACACTGTGATTTGTTCACTTTTTTATAGGTGCATTTGTTCCCATCTATGTGGGCATATGGACATCATTTTCACATAGAGGATGTCGATGATGGACACATGACACAAGACTTTGGAGTGGAATTCATGTTCGACCAATCGATTCATTCTAGCTACCTCGATCAAAACACCATACAAGGGAAGTTAGGTTACATCGGAAAGATACAAGAGATCATTCGAGTGGACTTCTCTTCTTTCCAACGTGTTATTTTTAGGTGCAAGTGGTGGGAACCTTTGATCGGAATAATGTAAAGGAAGATAGTGATAGTGGGATGATATGTATCAAATCTAAAAAGATGTGGGATGAAGCTAAGGAGCCTTATGCTTTCCAAAAACACTGCAGCCAAGTATTTTCTTACCCAGATGTGTTGGATAGGGATTGGTGGTTTGTATTAAGACATGACCCTAGATGAAAACATATTTTTGAGAACAATTGTGTTATCATGCCAAGCGAGGAAGATAATGAGGGTGATGACAATAAGGAGTTATATGTACATGTTTTATTTCATCTTTAATATTGTTGTTTTATCTTTTTTTATATTCTTTATTTTGTTAATTATATTGTTTTTTATTCATCTTCTGACAGAGAAAATGTTAAGTTAATTATAACAAATCTTTGAACAATTTTAGTTGGTTAACAGTCAATTTGATGTGTAATGTGTTTGTATTTCAAATTATTTGTGATTGCATGGAACGATTGTTATTTGAACAAGTTTATATATCGTTGCATATATTTAAAAATGTTTCATCTTCTTTAAGTATTTCCAATTGTGAAATCTTGAAAAATGTTAAATGTGCAGTTGAACTTTTAATGGGATATGAAACTATATTTTTTATTTTGATATAATTAGATGTAACCATATGGTTCATGTGCATGTTTACTAGTACAACATTTTGAGGATATGTTAACATGATGATTCAAAAACTGATTTTTTGTTCATTTTTTTTGTAGATTTAA
>JZKD02S0044504.1:196169-216051 GCA_000966675.3 Picea glauca
ATATATATATATATATATAAAATAATTTTAGGTAAAGTTATATATAATATTGAATTTTAAAATGCTAAACCCTTTCTTAATTCATATAAAAGATGTAATATTTTTAAATTATTCTCTCGATGTTTGAAAATTATATATATATATATATATATATTTTAAATCATTTTAGATAAAGTTAAATATAATATTGAATTTTAAAATTCTAAAACATATAAATATTTAATATATATTAATATGATATATTAACATTTAGCGTTAAAGTCCTTTGGATGGGGTGTCACTTGTCGATTACATATCGCATGGTGTGTTGGCACCAGGGGTAGTTAAAGCCTCTCATTGTCGGCACCCTTTCTAATTTAATTGATATGTCTTGTATTTACGTTGAGTAGAGCATAGAGCGTTGGGAAGGTCCATCAATTTTAATGGCGTTTCAAATCTGGTTTATGGGAACTGGTATGATGTTCCCTACCCACAACACTTGAGCATTCATGGCCTCCATTGCCATCACCTCACTCACCATCACGTAGGGATTTCCCTGCTACTGCCCTTATCTCTGTTTTTCTTCCTCAGCCGTTCATTCTCCCTTGGCTATCAAGCTTTGGCTCTCCCAAACCTCTATTTTTTTCATTCTATCCCTCCCAAGCATTTTTGACCTCTCCATTGTGCACTCTTCTCCCCCCATGCTTGGTTTTTTTATGCCCCGTAAGAGAGGAAATCCCAAGCGTGGGTTGGCCTACTACAACCAAGTAAGAAGACATCGATGCACTGGACATATGGATCTCCATACATTTCAAAGAAGCAACCCAACCCATTCTCCCCATTCTAATCAGAATTGGGACATGGAATCCCAGGCAGAGCCTCATTCGCCTATCACAGAGCCCAATTACGAAGGTTGCATAGTGGAAGAGATTCCTTCTCACTGGGCAGAGATTCCTCATCACTTGCAGGATGTTGGCAGTGAACAAACGACATAAGCAGGCACCGAGGAGTTGGTCATGACATGATGTCCAGTAAAGGAAGAGCTTCCTCCTCTGCTACCAGATTGCTGCAAAAATTCCACCGACCCCAATGCAGAAAACCCAAAAATAAATTGGGGTGAATTCTGGGATGAGAGAGAAGGAAACGACTCACGGAGGAACACTTGGCCCTCATTTTCTTCCATCATTTTCTTGTGACCTGTGTTGTCCTCCTGCCTGGCTTCTTCCATTTCCAAACTCACTTTTTCGATCATCATCTTAGTTAGCCATGCCATCTCCACTTTTTTATGGTAGAGGGTTTCCCTAGGCTGCATGGCCCTCGGATCAGTTACCTAGTCCGCTTCATGTTCCAGTGCATCCCAAGCCTTACCTTTGCATTTTTTCTTTGATTTCATTTTCCCAACGGGTGATGGTCGCTTTTCATTTCAGTGCAGCCAGAGTTTGGAAGGTTCCCTCCACATCTTTTGTCGCTTGCTCCATTCTTAACACTCGTCGTGGACTATTCAGAACTTCCTTTCCAAGGTGATTTGTCTTCCTTTGTGTGCGCTTCATTCTCACCATCCTGTTTGGTTTATCACAACTCCTTTGTTGGTTACTCAGCCTGTGCCTCACTTCACAAGGATTCTTCCTTTCCCTGCAATTGCGCTCCTTTTGTTTGTGGCTACTCCTGTTGTCTTTCCTCTTATTGATCTTCTCCTGCTGCGATCTTGTCCTTCCAATCATGGCTTGTCTGTAGTGGTGATCCCTTCCATCCTTTTTCTTGGTGGTGGCTAGTATGATCGTGATGACTCGGCCTTTCTCCCTGTGCGTATCCCTGTCCCTTCTCGCTTGATATCCTACTATGCTGCTCTTCATACCTGTACTTTGGCCTGGAGGATCGATTATGAACCATGTCACTCCCTCATGGCTTACGTCACTTGTTGCATGTGGTTTTTCGTCTGTACTTTCCCATGTCCTTTCCCCGCAATTATTTTTGTCGCCAGGGTCTTGATGTCGTACCCCCACCAGTTGTTTATGCTGATCTCGCATGGTCATTGGTGATCGAGTGTTCAACAATCATATCCTTTCTAGGTCCTGCTTTCCTATCACCCAGCCTTGCGCTGCCCTTCTCGATGTGACCTTCCTTGATTAACTTGCCTTCATGATCTTTTGTTTCTAGTTGGATGCAGTCTGTTCTGAGTTGGTCATTCGGGAGACTGAGTTAGGTAGTGTCTAGTTCTGAACAGTCCTTTTTGAACCCCTCATTAGCTATTCTATCTGCCAGGCCATTCGCTGACCTGCGGACCCAGCGCAACTCCATTGTGTTCAGAGTTTTTAGATGCTCCTAGATTTTCTGTAGGGAGAGAGCCAGGCGCCAGTGTCTTTGAACCTTGCCCACTCTAGTATTGTTCTTGGGTCTCTTCGTCGTGTTGATGAGAAGGGTGGAGTCGCCTTCGACAATAGTGTTTGTCATCCTTTTGCGCCTTAGGATTTCAAGGCCAAGCTCCAGGGCTCCAAATTCTGTTGCGTTGTTGGTGGAGTTTCCCATACTCCCAGCATACAGCCAGTTGATGTTACCACCACTATCTATGATCACACATCCCATCCCTACCACTCCTGGGTTTCCTTTTGTCACCCTGTCAAAATTTAATTTGAGGAATCCTAATGGACGGGGGGTCCAGTTGCGGTCTCCTAGTTGGAGTTGCGGATCCCTCTCTACCATTGTGTTGTTGCACCCGTATTTTAGGTGAAAAACCTCTAGGATGTAGAAGTCTTGATCTGTGAGTTGCGTTGTTTCCTTCTTGCAGTTGCGGCTCTGCACTGTCTCTCGTATTTGGGAGATAATTGCATTCTTGAGCTTTCCTTCTAGTAGGATTTCATTCCTCAAGATGCGTTGATTCCTCTCCTTCCATATTGCCCAGATGATCATTCCCGACGTTAGGTTCTAGCAAAGGCTCACCTTTTCGTTTTCGTTGTATCTTTCATTCCAATTGTTGATGGTTGCACTGATGTTGCCCCAGACTCTATTGGATTGGCGGTAGATGTCTGTCACCCAATCCCATAGATCTGTTTTGTAACTACAGTCATCAAGGAGGTGATTGGTTATTTCCTCCTTATCTTGACAGAGGTGGCAATGAGAAGGGCCTATATAACCCCTTTTCCTGAGGTTTTCCCAGGTTAGAATTCGATTGTGGAGAACTAACCATTTGAACATTTTGATTTTTGGCCATTGGGGGATGCTCCAGATCTTTCCCCATTGTTGCGTCGAGTCCTTTTGATCTTGGTCTGCGATGTAAAACCGTGCTTATTTTGAGTTGAATTCCCCTCCATTTTCCATGCCCCACCTTAATTGGTCCTCGTCCTCTGAGATTACCATTTTTATTTTCCCCAATTCCTCTTCCACCTCTTTCGCTAGAGTTGTGATACGGTCTCTATTTGGTGGATTGAGTTTTTCCCAGGTCCTTCATCTGTCACTGTCATTTCCTGTCTTCCAGTAGTGATGGATTGTTGTTTTTCCTTGTGCAGTCATTTCCTGTTGGAGCTCCTCCCTGTCCAGGTTTTCCATTCTGGGTTTCTGTTGCAACGCATCCTCCCAGAATATGACAGTTTGACCATGTCTGACTTCCCAACAGCTGTGTTTATGAATCCATTTCTTGTTGTGCCAGGCGAGATTCCAGATGGTTGATCCCTCCCTTGTGCCCATGAGTCGAATTTGTTCTTGATCATTGATGTTCAGGGCATACTTGCCTTTCCAGAGGTTTGTCCATGGTACTGATTTGTCCTTGACCCATCTCCACTAGATTTTTTCCCCGTAGGATTCGTTGGTTACCTGTGGGTCTTGTAACCCTAGGCCTCCTTTGCCTTTTGGTCGAAAAAACTTATCCCAGGCTACCAGGGCCCATTTATTTTTATTTTTAGCACCTCGCCAAAGTAAATCTCTTTGAATGGCTCTTATCTTTTGTAGTATTCCTTTGGGAGTAGGGAACACTGACATCATATACGCTGAAATTGCTTGTAGGACCGCTTTGGTGAGGATAAGCCTCCCTGCTAGGTTGAGAGATCTGTAAGTCCATTTTTTTACCCTCTCCTGCAATTTGTTGATCACTCCTTCCCATGTTTCCATTTTGCAAGCTTTGACCGTCAGGGGAATTCCCAAGTATTTCATTCAGAGTGTTTTGCGTTCAAACCCAAGAATATTGGCTAGGTTCCTTTGGATTGCAAGATTAGTGTTGAAGAAATAGATCATGGATTTTCAGTGGTTGATCTCCACCCTTGAGGCTTCCCCAAAGTCTTCTAATATTCTTTTATAGTTTTTTGGTTCCTTGACCGTGGGTGTGCCATGGAGTAGGTTGTCATCAATGAACTGTTGGTGTGTGGAGGTTGGACAGTCTTCGAAGGGTTTGATTCCTTTTAGTTCCCTTGCTGCATTTATGCTTTTTATGCTTCTGTTGAGCCCTTCCATCATCAGAATGAATAGGAAGGGGGACATTGGGTCTCCTTGTCTGATGCCTCTCGAAGGCCAGCAAGGTTTTGTTGGGGCTCCATTAATTAGGAGCGAGTAGCTTGTCGTTGAGACTAGATTGACAATCCAGTTGATCCAGTGTTGTTCAAACCCAAAGGCTTCCAGCATTTTGGCCATATAGTGCCAACTAATCTTGTCATAAGCCTTCACTAAGTCAAGTTGGATTATCATCTCCCCTCTCCTTTGAATTTTTAGCGTGTGTGTAAGTTCATGGGCATGGATGATGTTATCCAGTATTTGTCTTCCTTCTACGAAACTTGCCTGCTCCTGTGAAATCAATGTGGATAGGAGTGGTTTCAGTCTATTGGCTATGACTTTAGAGATTATCTTGTAAACAACATTGCATAAATATATCGGCTTGTAGCGATCTGGGGTCCTTGCTTCATTTTATTTTGGGATTAGAGTGATCATTGTGGAATTTAATGCTTTCAGGATGGAGGTCGAACGTATGGATTCTTCCACCACCCTATAAACATCATATTTAACCACTTCCCAACAGGCTTTGAAAAATTCCACTGTGAAGCCATATGGGCCTGGGGCCTTTCCATTAGGCATTTCCTGGACCACTTGGTCAATTTCCTCCTTTGTTATGGGTTTGTTTAGAATGACATTTTGTTCCTCTGTGACTAGCTTGGGGATGTGTTGATTTATCCTTTGTATGGCCTCAGTTCTGTCTTGGTTGGGTTCCTGGTTTATCCCCTTGAAGTGATTGACCAATGTATGTTCAATTTCCTTGTGGGATTCTCTTTCGATCCCATCCTGATCCCTAATTTTCAAGATTTTGTTATGGGTTCTTCTTTCAATGGTGGTTCTATGAAAAAAAACGGTATTCCGCTCCCCTTCCTTTAGCTACATGATTCTAGACTTTTAGCGCCAGAGAGTTTCTTCTTGTTGGCATCTTGCTTCCCATTCCTGGGTCATTTGGATCTCTTCTCTTTTCCAATCCTTTGTGTAACCCTCGTCTATGCAGAGTTCCTGGAGTATCCTATCCTCGATATTTTTATTTTCTTGTTTTATGTTCCCAAATATTTCCTTGTTCCACTCTTTTAGTTTGTGTTTGATGTAATTGAGTCTCTTGTAAAGTTTGAGCATCCTTGTCCCTTGATCTAGTAATTCCTCCCGCCACCATTGGTTGATGTGCTCATTGAAGGTGGGATGTTCGATCCAAAATTTCTCAAATATAAAATGTTTGTTCTTTGGAGTGGTTTGTAAGTTTGCTTCCAATTGGACTGGCCAATGGTCTGAACCCCCCCCATGGAAGGATGCTACAGTATAAGGTTAGTCCCTACAGAATGATGGATTCTGACACCAGGAATCTGTCTATCCTTGTAGCTACTTGGTAGTGATATCTACGTTTGTTATTCCAGGTGAACTAGCCATTGCTGGTTCTAATGTCTACCATCTCCATTGTCTCAATGAAAGATGAGAATTCCTCTGCATCTCTATCCATTCTCCTGGTGCCCCCTTTTTTCTCCGCAAGGGTCGTGATTATGTTGATGTCCCCTACTAAGATCCAGTGGAGGCTGCGGGATCTGGCCTTTAGATTTTCTAGGTCTTCGAGCATTCTCCTTTTTTCTTCCAACCTCTGGGGACCATGCACATTGGTGCATAGAATCGCCTCGGTGTTACCTATAGTTTTCATGTCATCCGAGAGTGTGTGTCTTATAGCTTCAGCTTCTAGTAGGTTCAGTGAATGTGGGTTCCATAAGGTGAGTATACCACCTACCATATGTTGGCCTTCAACAACCAACATCTGGTACTTTCTCTGTTGTTTTTCACTGATTGTTTCCATTCTATCTACAGTGCATTTTGTCTCTTGAATGAAACAGAGGTCAGGTTGTTCCTTCCTCGGTATATTTTTAAGGATCCTTTGCTTTCATGGGTTGTTTAGGCCTCTTATATTCCATGTTATAATATTCATTTAAACATGTGGGGGGGAATTGGGAAAGAGATTTTTGATCTTACCTGAATTTATCAGCAGGGCTCCTAATTCTTGTAGTGCTACGTTGTTTGATTTCCTTCCTTTCTTCCGCCTCGTCTACTTGGGTGAATTTTGTAGGTTTTCCTCACCTGCTTTGATTTCCAGGTGTCCTATTTCACCGTTCGTACGCTTGATCCCTCTGGATTTTTCTTCCTCCCTTAGAAGGAAAAGGTATTGGATGCGATCTAGTTGTTCCTCTGGCACATTGTCTACTCCCTTCTTTTTTCGTTGCTCCAAGATGTTCGGGAGATCTATTCCTTCCCTTTCCACAATGTCTCTGAGATCAGGGTCTTCCGTGCCTACCTCTCTTGGTGTCATATCTGAATCTCCATCTGCCTCCTGCATTGGGGTGTTGGCGTATTCAATTCCTCCTTCCATAGGACTTGCGCTATCTCCATGTTCCCTCTTATTGCTTGGAATATCGATGTTCTCTTGAGTTGCTTGTTCCCTAGCTACTCTATCTTTTGTCTTTTCCTTTCCTCCTTCTTCCCCTTGGTTAGCCCTGTCTCATCCTTCTAGTCTAGTTATGGCTTCAGGGTTTCTTTCTGTTGGGGATTTTCTTGGTTTCTTGTTTGCTTTGTTTCTATGGCTCGGTTTTACAAACCCGTCCTCATCCTGCTATGCTTTAGTGTTTTGTGTTTCTTGTTTTTTATTGAGCAGACATTCTCTGATTAAGTTTCCATGTTCATGGCATCTTCTGCATCTAAATGGGATCTTATCGTAATCGATGCTTTGTATCCATTCCTCATCCTTGAATTCTAGGCTTATGGATTCCGGGAGTTCCCCCAACACATCCATATCTATGCAGATCCTTACATAGGATGTATATCTCCCTTTTAGGGTTTCTTCCGATGTCTTCTCATATTTTCCAAGTTTGTTCTTGATTGCTTCGAAGGTGGACGATGACCAATAGTCTAGCAGTAAGGAGTAAAACCTCAGCCAGACCGAGACATTTTTAAAGGTTTCTTTCTTTGGGGAGAATTTTTCCTTCCATGGCCGTACGTACAACCCTGTTGAGGCATGGAAGTATGCCCTCCCCGCCAAAGACTTTATCCTTGTCCTCCACATTCATGAAGACTGTTGTGAAGAATCCTTTCGAACCCAGGTGGAGTTCCACTTCTCCACTTGGCTTCCATTGATATTTTATCCAGTTGTGTAGTGTTCTTTCTATGGGCCACAACCCCATGAACTTGTAGATTAGTGCATGCATCTTCATCTGGTTCTGATAGAGTTGCGCTTGTGGGTCTTCCAGTATAACCTTGGATATCAATGTTGTTTTAGGTTTACATGGGTTGCACCCATCTTACCCACTAGGGTTCGCTGGTTCCTACGCAACCTTCTGGTTTTCTCTAGCTTCCTCCTCTACACGATCCTATTTTTCCTAGTTTCTCTCCTGGTTCTTTTCCAATCCTAATCCCGAGGTGCTTGTTAGCAATTCTTTGAACCCAACGCCTCGTGGGCCTTTCCCCCTGTCCACGACTACCTGCTTGTATGATGGGGTGCCACTCCCACCCCCTTTGGTAACCATTCTGAACTTTGTTGAGACTATGACTGTCAAACCCTAGCTTGCAAGACCACATAGATTTTCTACTTTTAACTTGTTTTGGTTCTTTAATTGAATCACCCCGATCAAACAAATGCCCCCAAGTCTTTCCTCACACCTTAAATGTGATTGACATTTTTGTTAGAAATGGAAGGTTACATTTAATTAAATTTAATTTAAATGTTAAAATTGTAATTGAATTTAAATTTTAAATATTGAAATTTTAATTATAAAATTAATATTTTATAAAAGTTTCACCAATTCTTGTGTTTTAATGTTTTTAAAACATTTTTTTTTAATAGTAAATACTTTATTATTATTTTGTTAAAAGAAACAAAAAATTGTTTTTAAAATAATAAAAATATTTTATCATTATTTTGTCAAAATAAATACAAATGTTGTTATAAAACAATCTTCTAGGTAATACTAGCATATCCCTAAAGTAAGGGAAAGGAAACATCGAAGCGAATTGGGGTGGTTATGTTTTTTAAAGACGACATGATTTTGTTTTTGGATGGAAAATTAATGCTTTACATGATCCATATTCATCCCCAATCTCGTAAGTAATGTCAAATCTGAATTGCTCGACTGCATACCCACATGCGATAATCGTAGATATGGGACAACGACTTTTCCATAGATGAATAAAAGAAGAGGCAGTTACAAACAATGAAGTTGGGAGAAGAAATGCCCCTTATAAAATCCTTCGATGTAATTAACCATATGAGAGATGATGAAAGATAACTTAAGGCATACACTTGTGTTCTAAGAAGGTGCCTCTATTTCTTAGTAATGAAAATTGAAAGCAAAGAAACAAGGCTTGCATGCAAAATCCTTAAGAACTAACCCCTAGTTGCCATCAAAACTAAGAGGGATAACAATGATGAAAATGAGGAGAACATAGCAATAGACAAGAGATAAAACCAAAAAAACAAATTCCAAATACAAATATATTTTAGCATGGGTGAGTTGGACGAAAATGTAAGAGAAAATTAAAATATCCATGAAAAAATGATTTTCCCCTTTAGCGAACTAAAAGTGGTAATCTTTGATGCATAACATTTAAACCCGTTCTTTCCAAAAGCAAAGAAGCAAAGAAAAATATTCACTTTATAGTAAGCACACCCTCATGTATATGGGGTATTATTATTTAAGTATCCACTTTACAAAACTGGGGCGTAACTATTTAACTCAATATTTTTGAATTTTCAAGTGCGTGGTTACCACATTTACATGTGGAAAAATTTGGTTCTTACAAACAAAAGTTAAATACAATCCTCAATTATATTTTAAAAATACTTATTCAAATAGACAAGTTGCACAAAATAGATACAAGTAATGGCATTTTAACCAAATTAATAGTCTAATGTGGCAAGCAACAAATTATATGGTACCTATTTAAATCACATATATTTTTTCTTTACAACATCCTTTATGCTTATTAGTGAAACAAACATCATTTATCGGTATTAGTGAAATAAAATTTGACTATGAAGGGCTCATGTGAATAAACTTAGGCATTTTCAAGAATTCTTTTATTAAAAAAATATATATATTTCCATTCCAGTGATATTTCGTGCAATTAAGAATGGTAGCCAAAGAAAAATTGTGATCCATACAACAAAACAAATGAAAGACACTCAAATATAATGACCCATTTGTTATTTTTCCTTTGTGTAAATAAAACTATATTATAGCTCAAACTCAAACACATAATATGGTTCCTCTTCAACAATCTCCTCCTCCACATCCAATCTATTAAAATAAGAATCATGTATCTTAAACGTGAATCTATAGCTTGACTCTATCATCAAATCACAAGTCCATGAATACTAATAGGATATAATATATATAACTAACCACTATAATGCAATATAGACTAAATAGAGTGAACTTCACTAAGCTTCCTTGCCATCAACAACTTATCCAAATCCTTAATACTTAATATAGTATTTTGATTTTTTTGGTTATATTTTTTCAAATATCACTAAAATGAAAATGAAACTCCATTTTGTCATTTTAACAATAACCTTGAAAAAGACTAATTATTTATAATTATTTATTATTTCAATAAGTACTTTAACAATGCATTAGCTAATGAAAAAGAATCCATAAATAAAAAAGTTTAATTATTATACTGAGTATTTTTTATTATTTTATCGAGTATTTTAACCATGAATTAGTTGATGAAAAAGAGTCCAATACTTTAACAATGAATTAGTGGATGAAAAATAGTCCATAAGGAATTAGTTGATGAAAAAGAATCCATAATTTTTTTTTTAATTATTATATTTGGTTTAAAGGTAAATAGTCTTAAAGTTTCTTTAAAAACATTTTTTTAATAGAAAAATTTTAAATTTTAAATTTTTGGATTTCTTAATTATTATGTTAAAATAAATGTTTTACAATGAAATATATAAAAGAGATATGTTTTTTTTTTTTTTTTTAATTATGAAAAGTTAATACATTTTTCTCTTGTTTATATATAAAGGAGGAGATGTATAATTTTTTAAAATTATGAAAAGTTGATAATTTTTCTTTTGATAAATTATAAAGATATATATCCAAAGGAGATGTGTAATTCCTTAAATTTATAAAAACATAATACATTTTTTTTAATAAATTATAAAAATATATATTCAAAAAATAATTTTCTTTTATTATAAAAGTTGAGCTAATTTAATTTCCATGTTTTTTTATTTTTATTTAGAGAGTGTCATTTATAGTTGGAATTTTAAAACTAAACAACTTATTATATTGTATTTGTGGTTATAATTAATTTTACAATACCAACATCTTGATAGCCCATAAAAAAATAAAATTGAGAAGAGATAATCTTTTCCATAATATGGCCAGTAACATTTAAAATTAGAATTTTAAAACTAAACAATCTATTATATTTTATTTGCACTTTTAATTAATTTTACAATACCAACATTTTGATGTCCTTCAAAAAAAAAAATTGGAACTGAGATGAGGTAATCTTTTCTATAATATGGCCCATCATCAAAAAATGACATTAGGATGTAAATAATATTTTCTATAATATGGCTCATCAAAAATGGGATTGGAATGTAAGTAATATTTTGCATAAGGGTATAAATATATGTGTTCATTAAAACTTCACAATTAATTATGTCATAGTTTTTACAATGTAATGCTTGTGTTTGTTTTGACCATTTTAATAAAGAATTGTGACGTTTTTGAAAAACTTGTAACCATATTTAATAAACAAATTGCACCATCACAATTCCATTTCTGGTCATATCTTTTTTATTTGTAAAAGAAAGAATGCCCTGGAAATGGTGAACTCATAAGTTTGTATCCCTGATATATTGTGAAATGGTGAACTCATAAGTTTGTAGTTCAAAATAAATGTACAACCAATCAAGAAAGGTTTATTAAGTAGAACAACTCATCCAAATGTATGTCAAAAGGAAGTATTTTTGTAAGGAGAATACTTGCAGGTTGGGTATAGAGATGGTAATGGTATTCTCAATAGATATAAATATGGAGAATTAGATGATGTAAAATTTATTGCAAATGAGATACATAATTAAAAAAAATACTTATCTCTCTTTAGTTTCCATTTTGATTTGGTAAACCAGCTTCAATGCCCATTTTAATTTCGTTAAACAAAAAAATTATATAACAATTGAAAAAATACTTATCTCTCTTTAATTTCCATTTTGAATTGGTAAACCAGCTTCAATGCCCATTTTAATTTCGTTAACCAAAAAATACCCTCCATTAAGTGAAACAACGTATCTTCTCTATCTCCCACGTTTCACCATCAATAAACAATTTACGTTATCCGCTATGAAATGTCATGAAAAATAAGATAAAATATATGTGTCCCAACCAAGCTGTGTAAGTATGATGATTAAATGTGGGGTCGAATTAATACAAATGGGGATGGGCAAGCAGACAACATCGCCACCAATTTGGCCGTGGTTTTTCAAAATGCATGGTTAATGTAATCACTTTCATCTCCATTCGAAAGGTATGTGTGAAGTAACTTATTCGACGAGAGCTTGCAAACTTGAAATATGTCCAGTGTTCTATGAGCGATGAAAGGGATAGGAAACAATTTTATTTTGTTTCTGCTTTAAAAGTTCAATGCGAGATTCTAACACGGTTAAGGCCATCGTGTAGAGATATAAATGTGAAAAAAGATTAAATTGCATAGAACTAGAATTCTAGATGGAATTCTTTTGGAGCCTATTATTATTACTAGATCATGAAATAACTGACATATTATTATTACTAGATCATGAAATAACGAACATATTGTAAGATCTTAATTTAATAAATTTAGTTTAAGTCATCATCACTGATATTAATAGTAAGATAGGATCAAAAGGTATTTAGTTTAAGTCATCATCACTGACATTAATAGTAAGATAGGATCAAAAGGTGGCACCCTTTCTTAATTAATAAAAAAATGTAACATTTTTGAATTATTTTCCTCGAGGTTATATATATATATATATATTATACATTATTACTTAAAGTTAAATATAATATTGAATTTTAAAACATATAAATATTTAATATATATTCAATATGATAGATATACTAACATTAATAGTAGTGTAGCTTTAAAGTTAAATGTAAAATTAAATTTTAAAATTCTAAAATATATAAATATCTAATATATATTTAATATGATATGTTGTTATATATTAAATAAGAGTAATTTAAATATTTAGTTTTTTGGTTTTTTTTTTTATCATTTTTTTCATTTGATTTGAGTGGTTAAGTTTGAATTTTTTATTATGTTGAATTTATTTATGCATTTAAAAATGTAATTTAAACAACAAAAAAATAAATATTTTGTCAAGATTTACATTACTAAATTCTAATAAAAAAAACTCAAAAGATAAAACATTTAGTCAACCTATTCAAAATGATATATTATTAAAATGTTAATGTAAAATTAAAATTAAATATAATATCAAATTTTAAAATTCTTAGAAATATAAATAGATATGTTATTAGAATGTCAATGTAGGTTTTAGATATTATATCTTTCCTTACACTAAAATGTGATTGAGATATTTGTTAAAAATTGAAGGTTACATTTAATTAAATCAAAACTTTAAAGTTAAAATTTCAATTGAAAGGTTAAAATTTCAATTGAATTTAAATTTTAAATATTGAAATTTTAATTATAAAATTAATATTTTATAAAAGTTCTTTTATAAATGTTTTTGTGTTTTAATTTTATTTTTTTAAACAACATTCTTTTATGATAAATACTTTATTATTATTTTGTTAAAATATATATATATATATATATATTTTATTGTAAATATTTTATCATTATTTTGTTAAAAGAAACACAAATGTTTTTAAAACAATAAAAGTATTTTATTATTATTTTGTCAAAATGAATGTACTTGTTGTTATAGAACAATCTTCTAGGTAATATTAACATATCTCTACGGTAAGGGAAAAGAAACATCGAAGTGAATTGAGGTGGTTATGTTGTTTACAAACTAAATGATTTTTTTTTTGATGGAAAATTAATGCTTTGTAAGATCCATCTTAACCCCCAATCTCGTGAGTAAATCTAAATATCAATTTCCCGACTACATGTCCACCTACAATAATCACATATATGGGACAACGACTTTTCCATAGAGGAATAGAAGATGAAGAAGAGACACTTACAAACAATGAAGGTGGGAGAAGAACCACCCCTTAAAAATCCTTCGATGCAATTAACCATATGAGAGATGATGAAAGATAACATAATGCATACCCTTCTGTTCTAAGAATGCGCCTCTATTTCATAGTACTAAAAATTGAAAGCAAAGAAACAAGGCTCGCACGCAGAATCCTTAAGAACCAACCCCTAGTTGCCATCAAAACTAGGAGGGATAACAATGATGAAACTGAGGAGAACATGGCATTAGAAAAGAGCTAAAACCACAAAAAAAAAATCCAAATACAAATATATTTTAGCATGGGTGAGTTGGATGAAGATGTAAGAGAAAATTAAAATGTCCATGAAAAATTGATTTTCCCTTGAGTGGTAATCATTGATGCATAAAGAGGATAGCTTTCTTTTATAAGGGTTCAAAACCAACGTTGATATCCATAGATAAAAAACATGTTATGGCGGTCGCGACTCTGGTCTAGGGTTTCATCTTGGGCTCGACTCGGCTTTGATCTCTTCCATGGCCCCCTCTGGGGGGGCACCCCCCCCAGACTCGTCTCCACCTTCGGATCTTCTAGATTTTGAAACTATGATATTCTCCTATGCTAAGTCTCTTAAGCCTACCCCCTCAATATTTGTAAAAAAAATGGATGAGATTCCAAAAGCGGTCGTTCACCCGTCTTCGACTCGCCCCTTAGAGCTTAGACTGGCAGAAAATGGGTTGATAGGGTAGTTCATTGGTTTATGGACCTATCCAAACTTCCATGCACCATTGGATAGATATAAACTAGAGGAAAATGATCCAAGGACAAATGTCTGCGACTTTCTTTGGTAAGGGTTTATTTTCTTTCCTTTTTGAAAAAAGAAGAAGATAGGGATTTAATATTTCGCAGCGGTCCATATTTTATGGGAGCAAGAGGAATGTACCTCAACAAATGGACTCTAGATTTCAGTCCAAAAAATGACATTGGATTATATATCCCTTTCTCCCTTTGCATTGTTGGAATGATGAAACCATAAAAAACATCGAAAACTCATTGGGAAATATATCGATCGTGCTGAACCATGAGAAGGGATTTAAGTGTGTGCTAGATTTTGTGTGGAAGTGGATCTGGAAAAAGGACTACTAGAGGCGATTCAACGGACCTTGGACAACTGGTCTTATATACAACATGTTGATTATGAACAAATCCCACTCAAATGCAAAGCATGTCACAAATACAAGCACTTTGCGAAAAGTTGCCCACAAGCCAAAGAATTTGAGTCGCAAGAGACGAATCAAGACCAATGGAAACAACCAAAAATAAAAAAAAAACTATTGGGAAGGATGCTTCATCGAATCCCCCACAAGGCCAAGGCAAAAAGCCTACATCTCCATGAGATTGATCCCCTATATCTTGTTGATACTAAGAGGGGCGTGAATTAGTATCAAGTACAATTTAAAAAAAAAATCACCTTACACTTCAACCTGATTATATATTCAATTATATCCAATGATCAATGAACAATAGTAGAAGAGTTACACCAATACACCAAAATAGACCATGCACAATATATGAGAGATAATCAATAGTTGTTGTTCAAGGGAAGTAATGACTTCCAAGGGAAGCTACAGCTTCCAAATATAAAGGGAGGGATAAACCTCCAAAAGGAAGATACAATCCTACAATATCAAGATAGGGTTGAACTCTCCATCCTTGGCCCTTCCTTCCACCCAACAATATATGAGAGATAATAAAACTTTACATTAAATTATCACCATCAACCAATGATCACATAGAACCTGATAATGCTTCTTGAGACTTCTTCAACTTATACAATTCTTCACTTCTTGGAATACTCTGATCCTATAGATAATATTACTCAATGTATTCTCTAAAACTACTCCAAGTTTCACTCCTTGAATCCTCTCAGAAAAGGAGTTATAGAGAAAATGGTAGACCTTATTCAATTCTGGTTTATTCAGGAGAGCAAACTTGTACATAATGCCCCACGCTCAATATTTAACATAAGATTCTGAAATTTGTACACAAGAAACTACAACTTCTACTCTTTTGAATTCAATCAATATGAATTCATTTGGATTCTCTATGAATACGTTATCAGTGTTTTACCCGAAACACCTATTTATGACTAGCTTCAGGACTAGTCAAAAACCCTATCTTCCACAGAGTGTATCTCGCAAATTATAGCGAATAAAGAGATGAAATTTTTACCACAGGTACCTAGATATGTCTTCTCAATAGCCTCTTTATTTCACCATCTAGATAATTCTAGAAACAAAGTTATAGAGAAAATGGTAAGATGGCCTGTAAATAACATACCTTATAACACATCACCTAAAGACTTCATCCTCCCTTGAAATTCAGCCTTCTTTACTTCATATTTCCTCTGAAATTCGAATTATATATCCTTGTTCATTAGAAAACTTGTGTGTGTTTAAAATGGATGTATAATGATATGTATTTATACCCTTTATGTCACTTCCTTTTAACATTAGGGCCGACATGTAGTTTCTTCTTCAACTCGCATTGTCATCTTCAAAAATTCATTTCTCCTCAATCGTGAGGATCCACGTGATGTGCCATATACCACTGGAAGCCTCATGACCTATACTATCTATCCATGGGTGTTGTATCTGCAAGTGTAATTTCCTTCATTTTTATCTACTTTGATCAATTGTGGGGTCCAAAATCCAATGTCTAGGGTTGACATCAATGACAACAACCAATCTTCCAACAATCTCCCCCTTTCTCATTGATGGAAACACTCATGCTCCCCCTGCCCTCATGCTCCTGGTTTCTCTCCACCTTTGACATCAATGGAAAAGGGTGGGGCTTCTCCCCTTGAGTTTTATGGAAAAAGGTAACTCTCTTCTTTAGGGCTGCTCCCCTTGAACATATATCACTTAATAACACTTGATTTTTATGGTCTCTTTCTTCCTTGGAGCTTTTCATGGATCTAGAACGTACATGTTACTTGGTCTTCCTCTTACAGTTGCAACCAATCTTCCTGAACCTTCTTCTTTGATTTTGCATATTTGTGAGTCAAACATGAGAGTATATCCTTGATCACACATTTTACTAACACTGAGTAGATTATGATTGGAGTCTTCAACCAATAGGACATTCTTTTCTTTTACATTTTTTCTTCCAAGCTCTACTACACCCTTTCCAAGTATGTTGGAAGATGAGTCATCTCCAAATGCAACATTGCCACCCTTTCTCTTCAAGCTGATGATTTTTTCTTGATCCCCGATCATGTGTGAACAACATCCACTATGTATGTACCATGCATCTTCTTCTTTACATTCTTCAGCAGGCAATGTTATTCGACAATATTCATTTTTTGGAATATCTTTCCTTCTCCATACTATGGTTGGCATAGGGACATTTGGCATAGGAGCATATTCATTCATATATCTGCAATCTCGTGCTTTGTGACCAAGATAATTACATTTGTAGCATACAATATTTTTGTCCATCAATGGGGAAAATGAATTATAACTTATGTTGACAAATCCATGATTGTTTCCATATCTTCTATTTACACCATTCATGTTTCTTTCATAGTTTTTCCTTTCATTGATTCTGCAATTAATTTCTTTATGTCCAAAATTTTTGCAAGTATAACAATGAACAAGAAAGAAATTTTGATACCTAGGAGTAAGTGACCTTCTTTGTGATGTAGTCCATCTGACTTCATGATCTACTCTTTTGTAGTTTCCTTAATACTGATTGAAGCTTCTTTGATTCCTGAAGGTAGGAGGTCTTCTTGGATGTTCATCTCTTTTGTAATCATTCTTTCTTCCTGGTATCCTGGTCCACTTCTCATCAATTGTCAGTGTAGAAATTTCTTCAACCTTCTTGTTGGTATTTGCATATTCTTTGTATGAAGTTTCACCCATGCATCCAAGATCTGTTAAGTCTTTTGTCATTTCAGATTTTCTTAATCTCTTCCTCAATGAGACAACTTCTTGTTCCAGTTTCTCACAATCTTCTTCTTTCTTCATCATTTGGACATTCCTTACTTCTCCTATTGTTCTTGCTTCTTCGAGTAGACTTTTCAAGGAAATGATTTCTTCTCTTAGTTTATCAAAGTTTTCTAATTGTTTCTTCAAGATTTAAATTGTATTTTCACAACAACCCAATTCACTTCTTAGTTTTCTATGTGTGTTTTTGAGCTTGCGATTTTCAATCTCAACATGCTTCAATTTTTAAAGATTCTCATCTTCTTGTTGAATCATTTCTGTTTCATGATTTTCTTCTTCTTCATTGGATTTTTCTTCTTTAGTATCATCTCTTTCAATCCTTGGATAAGGACATTCAAATTGAACATGTTCTACTCCTTCACAATTAAAGCAAAAGAACTCACCTCTCTTTGCTTCTTTGAAATATGAGATGTTGTAATTTGCTTCAACTTCTTCTTCTTCTTTTGCTTCTTCCCTTGCATAAAGGTATTGTGGCTTGTCCCAAAGCTCTCTTTCTCATGCACATGATCCCACCTCGGATTTCACTGAATCTATCAATCCATCCAGGATGGTATCTATTGCCAATTTGTTGTTCCTTATTGCTTCCTTCTGAGCTGCAGTCTTTGGTTTCTTCAAAGCATTGTATCCTGAAGAAACTGAGAATCAAACATCTGCCCCAAGAGCTTTCAAGGAAGTTTCCATTCTATTACTCAAGTATTCAAAATTTATTCCATGAAATGGTGGAATCCCATTTGGAATGTTGTCTTCCATTTCTTCTTAGGATCTTCCTTCCAGTGGTTAAACTGAACTGAAGGTAACCCACTCTGATACCAATTGTTGATACTGATAGGGGGGTGAATCAGTATCAATTACAATTTAAAAACTTTTTAAACTTGCACTTGAACCAAATTATATATTCAATTATATCCAATGAGCAATGAACAATAGTAGAAGAGTTACACCAATACACCACAATATACCATGCACAATATATGGGAAATAATCAAATAGTTATTGTTCAAGGGAAGTAATGACTTCCAAGGGAAGCTACAACTTTCGAATATAAAGGGAGGGATAAACCTCCAAAATGAAGATACAATCCTCCAATATCAAGAGAGTGTTTACCTCTCCATCCTTTCCCCTTTCTTCCACCCAAGAATATATAAGAGATAATAAAACTTTACATTAAATTATCACCATCAACCAACCATCACATAGAACCTGATAATTCTTCCTAAGACTTCTTCAACTTTTTCAATTATTCACCTCTTGTAATACTCTGATCTTGTAGATAATATTTCTCAATGTATTCTCTGAAACTCCTCCAAGTTTCACTCCTTTAATCCTCCCAGAAAATGAGTTATAGAGAAAATGGTAGACCTTATTCAATTTTGGCTTATTCAGGAGAGTGAACTTGTACAGAATTTCCCACGCTGAATATTTAACATAAGATTCTGAAATTCGTACACATGAAACTACATCCTGTACTCTTTCCAATGCAATTGGTCTCACTTCATTTAGATTCTCTATGAATAAGTTATGATTGTTTTACCTGGAAAACTTGTTTATGACTAGCTTCAGGACTAGTCAAAAACCCTATCTTCCATAGAGTGTGTTGTAACAAATATTGAAATTTTGGCTTTCGGTCACTTAGGAGAATGAAGGGAAGCATTGGAAGTGGAATGGTCGCATACACCGAGCATTAAGCCACATGGAGAAAAACCTCAAGAGTCTGGGTTTTTTTTCGTCTAGGATTTGGCCGACGTAGATATCTTAATAACTACAGCCCCGATCCTCGAATTCACTAAAATATTAAAGGATAAGTTGGGTCAAATAAAGATTAAGTGTTTTAACTTTTAATCAATCCCATCGCAATTTCATGATTCGGGATTTCTCATGTCAATTATTATCGAAGTCTCGACACTTAAATCCACGAAAGGTTAAAGATTAATTGTTAATCGTGATTAATTAAGAGTTGTTTTAATACGAATGATTGGCGTCTCGTTGATCCCATTGAAATTTCACGATCCGGGGTTTAATTGTGACATATCCCCTGTCGCCAGGATCCCTAAAGTTTCGAAATATGAAATCGTGTTTCACGCCTGGGTAAAATCATGAAGCTGGGTAAGACTTTCATGACAATCGGGTCTCCAAAATTTCTAGCGGCAATTTTTCGGCCGAACAAATATTACTTTCGGCCGAAATATTATTCGGCCGAAAATTTTCACGTCAAATTTAACGGTG
>JZKD02S0044504.1:231299-267354 GCA_000966675.3 Picea glauca
GAGGAAAAATAACCTTGAATTTCTACTGGAATCTAGGGAAGGAAACCAACAATAAATCTGAAGCTTATTCCCTTCTAAAAGGTATTCATTTGGAAAAGCATCAACAAATTCAAACTCTGAACGTAGTAGGAGATTTGAAGGCGATCATAAGAATGATGATCCTAGGTTCCGATCCAAAAAATATGAGTCTAAAAAGGGTCATAGATAGAATATGCCTCTTCTCGAGGACCTTGAAGGTAAAAAAAATTCATGTCCTTAGAGGTAATAACGTCAAGGCTAATAAAATGGCCAACTTGGCCATAGGAAAACCACCTGTAACTTTAGGAGTGTATACCACCCCCACCCCCCTAATGATTGTCACACCCAATATGACCATGACCCACCTCACGCTGGGTATTTAGAGTGGAAAATGTAGAACCTGCATGTGATCTGACACGTGGAGAAGGCAACTGGAAGGAGTTAAGGCATGGTAGGTGTTAAATTGTGCTAAAATGAAATGGTACGCCCACTTCATCATGGAAAGGGATGGTAACTACACCCTCTCAATTGAACTCGTGGGGAGAAGGCATATGAAAGCTCCAGATCAGATGGGTTGAGGGTGTATAAGGCTCGATGCAGTGTGGAGATGTTTGGTTAATGACAACTTCAGACCTTTGTTTTGGTTTTCGAAATATCCAAGTATAGTGACCTAGGCAAGCTTAGTACTTCGTAGATCTTCTCATCATTTTGTGAATCGGGTCCTTGCCTTTTGATGCAGACCTATCGGCCCTCAGACCGAGATCCACTCACAGGATCATTCTTTCTCTCCTTTGAGACGAAGCGGATCTTTCGATTCCTTACTGGAATCTCCCTTCAATCGATCCATAGGTCCTTCAGGAAGCTCCCCTATGCGAACAACACTAGGCACGAGTTCCACTTCTCTGTGTGACCACAACGCTATGATTAAGGGCCTAACACCAAATTCCTTGTCACAACTTCACGACTTTGCAAGTTCGTGAGTCGAAGCTCTCGGTTCCTCCTTTCCAATCTCGCGATACCTGAATCCCCAATATGTGTATGGCTCCTCCTTTATCAGCGCCTTCCTTGTGCGACTGCAGGCTAGGCTAAGCTCTAGCACCTCTCGCTACTCGCACCTTCGCGAGTTTGAGTATCCAACGTTGGTACCTTTTCTTCACGAACCCCCGAGAGGCGATATTAGTTTTCCCTCTTGCGTTCTCGCTACTCACCACTTCGTGAGTTGAAGTGTTGAGCTCTCATGCCCTTGCTCC
This sequence comes from Picea glauca, assembly GCA_000966675.3. NCBI lineage: Eukaryota > Viridiplantae > Streptophyta > Pinopsida > Pinales > Pinaceae > Picea > Picea glauca. Next base: position 232,568 of record JZKD02S0044504.1, read on the forward strand.
CTGAATCCCTGAGACGCGAGAAGTCAACAGAGTGTTGACTCCTTCCTCCAGGTGACATTTGTCTTCCTGTCAATCACACGGGCCCACCTTGTGGTTCTACCACGTGTCCCTCGTTCCCATCTTCGACACTTCGCGACTTCACTTCCCGAAGTGTTGCCTCCTTTGTATCCCGACACTCGAAGTGCCAAGATCCCGAACTCCTCATTACTCCTTATCACAACTCGCGACTTCAGGAATTTCGGGACAAAATTCTCGACCTCTTTTCCTCTGATATTCCAAAATGCCGAGTTCCGACACATTTCCAGTGCTGACCCACAACAAAACTTACCGCCTCTTCGGAGTTTCGGACTTTGCAATTTCACAAATCATGATGCTAAACTTTCCTTTCTTCAACCCATGAAATCCCGAAATATTCAGCAAAGGTTTGACCTCCGTGTCAACAAGTACGCCACCTGTCCACAATCTTTAAATATTTTCACCCCTTCGGGACTTCGCAATTTGCGATTTCGTGAATCTCGTTGCAAGGATTTTGGTTCTCCAACTCACGAACCCTGAAATGAGATTACGAGAGTGATCCAATGGCCCCTATTTCTCCTGAGATTTACACTTTAGAAATTGCTTTCCATAACTCTCCTTGCTCCTCTGCAAGATCTGATGGCTCTCGGGACTTCGTGAATTCTCCACGGAGAATTTTGACTGTTCGTTTCTTCCTTGAGGACTCCTGTGAAATGAATAGGTATTCCTTCACGGAACTTGTCCACCTGCCAAACAACGTCGCTACGCCTTCTTTCAACAGTTCAAGGCACTAAACCTCCCGAGATTTCCTTCGACAACTTCGAAGAATCTATCTCTCCTGAACTTGATTGAAAAATCCTCAAGTCCTTTGGGAATAATTCCTGCGCGCACTCCTTCCGGCACTTCTTCAAACACACTCTAGTATTTGAACCTCTTCGACTCTGTGCACTCCCTGTGACAATAGTCTTTCAACAATTCCCTCAGGTTGTAAACTCTGAGACTCTTCTCGGCCAATGCACACCTTTCACGGCTCCTGTGCTTAACTTGCACCTCTGCGAGAATGAGAACAATGTTATCCCTCCTAAGCTTTAAGAGACGAACTCTAATTTCTGTCAATGCACACCTTGCGAACAATTTCGCTGCACTCCTTGCAGGAAAACTCTTGCTCAGACAGAGAAACAATTGAAACTCATTCCTTACTCTCCCTCTCTTCAGATTTCAAACATTAAATATGAAATCATACATTCATGCATCAAAGAAAATGCATAATAGAGAGTAAACAAGCATATATCAATCAACATGTACAAACACAGAAAGCAATTGAACACCATGAGTCTGAACTAAATATCTTTGTATTAATCCAGAACTTCTGTACATGGGTTTTTACTTTACACAGCTCTCCGCTTCTGCTCTCCTATGCTCTCTCTTTGATTGATAATAATGATAATGTTACAAATGATACAATATGAGGGTGTCTATATCCCGTTTCCCTCCAGCTCTTAAAACTGTCTAATCTAAGAAGTTAAAGCTACCTACTTACATTAACTGCCTATAAATTCCTCTTAATCCTTCAGATGAGAGTGGGACGCTCAAGGTATGATTACAATCTACAAGTATGCCCTTTCTTAATTGTCTCATTTAAGTTGGCGCACCCCACTTCAAAATTAATCTGAACACTTTTTCCCGATTATGTGTCAAAATGCGTTGGCACTGTCCCACGCTCACTTGCTGCTGACGATGATCCTGCATCATATTCCCTCGCTTGAAAATTTTCATGGGCTCCTGTCCATGAGCTCTTGCACGGTCTGTCCATGTTTTTGAATCTCTACTTCATTCTCCCAGCTGGCATCTTCAACTGGATGTCCCTTCCATTTGACCAAGTATTCAAAATATTCCTTTCTTCTGGTCCTTTTTCTAACTCTTTTGTCCAGTATGCTCTCCATCTGTGGCTTCTCTACAACTGGCATCTATTTAGTCCACTGAACCTCTAGTTGTTCATTACCTACTCCTTCTTCTTCAACCTTATAAGGGTACAAATCTGAGATGTTGAATATCGGAGAAATTTCAATCCCATCGGGTAATTCAATCTCATAAGCATTTGTCCCAAATTTCTTCAAGACCTTACATGGTCCGATCTTCTTGAAGACCTTACATGGTCCGATCTTCTTCATCTTCAGTTTGTTATATTTCCCTCTTGGAAGCCTTTCCTTTCTCAAGTGTGCAAGAATCAAATCACCAACTTCAAATTGAATTTGTCGCCTATGTTGATCTGATCTACGCTAATACTCCTGGCTCGAGTTCTGCAACTTCTCCTTCACCTGGCTGTGAAGTTCCTTCATTGCTTTTACAAAATGTTCTGCACTAGCACTTCTAGTTGCATTCTGTTATGAATCCCTCAATTCAGAAACTCCTCTTGGCTGTGTCCCATAAACAATTTGAAATGGACTCTGCCCCTTGCTTCTATTGATTGAATCATTATATGCAAATTCCACTTCTGGCAGAATGTTGTCCCATTGACTGTGATGTTCAGTCACCAAACTTCTCAGTAAGTCTCCCAAACTTCTGTTCACAACTTCTGTCTGTCCATCCGTCTGAGGATGATAAGATGAACTGAACGACAAGTTCATTCCCATCTTTTTCCATAAGGTTCTCCAGAAGTGTCCCACAAACTTGGTGTCTCGATCCGAAAATATGCTCCTTTGTAAGCCGTGAAGTCGAATGACTTCTTTGAAAAACAGATCTGCAATGTGAGTTGCGTCACTAGTTTTCTGACATGGTATAAAATGTGCCATCTTAGAAAATCTATCCACCACTACAAAGATCGAGTCAAACCCTTTTTGTGTTCTTGAACACCCCAATATGAAGTCCATGCTGACTGCATCCCACGACCTGTCAGGTATGGGTAACGATTGATATAAGCCTGCATTCTGCCTCTTCCCTTTTGAATGCTGACAAATTTTGCATCTGTCCATGAAATTTTTTACATCTGCTTTCATTCCTGGCCAAAAATATGACTCTTTTATCTTTGAGAACGTCTTGTCATGATCGAAATGCCCGGCCAATCCTCCACTATTTTTCTCCTTCAGCCAATTCTCCCTAATGGAGCAATTTGGAATACAAAGTTGATTACCCTTAAACAGTAATCCTTCCTGGATCATGTATTATGTCCATTGACTTCTATCCCTGAGAACTGGATTCTCAGATGCTTCATACACCTCCCTAAAATATGGATCATCTCTGTACATGTTCCTGAGATCATCAAAACCCAATGTTTTGACTATGAACTCCTACAATAGCAAACATTTCCTGCTCAAAGCATCAACAACTTTGTTAGCCGTTCCAGAAATATGCTTAGTTACAAAAGTAAAGTTCTGCATGTATTCAACCCATTTAACATGTATTTGATTCAACTTCTCCTGTTGAGTCACAAATTGCAAAGCATGATTGTCACTGTATAAGACAACCTCCTTAGGAATCAAATAGTGTCTCCATTTCTTCAATGCCTGAATAATAGCATAGAACTCCTTGTCATACGTGGAGTATTTTATCTTGGCTTCATTCAGCTTCTCGCTGAAATATGCTATCAGGATGTCTTCTTGGCTCAAGACTGCTCCTATTGCAAATCCACTTGCATCACTTTACTTGAAATGTCTTTTTGAAATCAAGCAACACCAAAATTGGTTGTTCTGTAATTTTCTTCTTCAACAAATTGAACCTTTTCTCTGCCTCTTCTGTCCAGTGAAAATACTTGTGTTTCTTCTTCACTGTGTCCATCATTGGTGCACTAATTCCACTAAAATTCCTGATGAATTTCCCATAGAAACTAGCCAATCCATGAAGGCTTCGAACTTCGAATATACTCTTTGGCAATGGCCAATTTTTAATTACCTCCACCTTGTTCGGATCAATCCTCAATTTATCTGCAGAAATAACAAACCCCAAATAATTGAGCTTTGTCTTCATGAATGAGGATTTCTTCATATTTATCTGCAGCTTCTCTTGTTGTAGCCTCTGTATCACTGTAGCTAAATGTTTTAGATGCTCTGTCGTTGTTTTACTGAAAATCAGTATGTCATCAAGGTACACAATGACAAATTTTCCGATGAAATCCTTCAGGACTTTGTTCATCAATCTCATGAAAGTACTCGACGCATTTGTTAAACCAAACGGCAGGACAAGCCATTCATATAACCCCTCATTAGTCTTGAAGGTTGTCTTCCATTTATAACCACTTTTCAAATCAACCTTTGAAAAAAATTTGGCCCCACTTAAGCAATCCATCAAATCATCTGTCCCTGGCAATGGAAATCTGTACCTGATGGTTATCTTGTTGATTGCCCTCGAGTTAGTACACATCCTCTAGCCTCCATCTTTATTCGGACTGAGCACTGTCGGAACAACACACGGACTCAAGATTTCTCTAACCAATCCTTTGTCCATTAAGTCCTGGACCTGTCTCTTGACTTCTTCATTCTCCTGTGGTGTCAATCTGTACGCTACTTTATTTGGAAAACTAGCTCCAGCTATGAGATCAATATGATGACTTATACTTCTGATTAGTGGCAACGAACGAGGTAGTTCGTCCACTACTATATCAGCAAATTCCTCCAATAGCTTCTAGATTTCCTCTGGTAAATCATCCACCCTTGTGCTGGTTAAAAAAAATTTAGGCTTCTTGACCACAATGAATTGCGGTTCCTCCTTCTTCTTAACCTCTGTAAGAAGTTCCTTCCCACTCATGAGAAGTACAACATTGCTTACTTCAGGTGTTACTTCCTTATCTTTGATTGGAGAAACATGTGAGTTCTCCCATTCTTCTCTAGGGTGTATGTGTTCTTCCTCCCATCATGAATTATGTTCCTATCATATTGCCACAGTCTACCCAGCAATAGATGACAAACATCCATATGAATAACATCACAGAGTATTTCATCTCTGTATCCACCCATTTTAAATTCAACTAAACATTGTTTAGTGACATTTACCCGGTGTCCTTTTTGTAGCCATGAAACTCTGTATGGACTGGGATGTTCAATAGTCTCCAGCTCCAAATTTTCTACCATCTCTGTAGAAACGAGATTATTTGTGCTACCACTGTCCACAATGACCTTTCATACCCTGTCTTTGGTTTTGCAAGCAGTCTGAAAAAGACTGTTCCTTTGCACCAGATTCTCCACCTCCTTCTCTGGTGTTAAGAGAACCTTTCTCATCACCAGTGATCTTCCGCCTTCAGCATCCTCTTCCTCAACATTTCATCTTTGTGCTTCAGCAATGTGAGTCTCACCACCTTCTTTCTTTCTGTCTGGACACTCATAAGATTTATGTCCAACCTTTCCACATGTGAGGCACTTTACTACTCCAGCTCCACCTCTTCCTCTTCCTCTAGTACGAGGAAAAGTGTTATTATCAACATACCTCCCCCTCTGTTCGGCATATTTCCCTCTCTGTGAGCTTCCACCTCTCTCAGTTCGAGGTTGAGGTTTCTTCCACTCTTCCTTAGGCTTCTGATTCTTATCCTGGGCAACTGATTTTTCTCTGGGCTGACTTCTGCCTCAACCTATTTGGCTTTACTTTTGGCTCATCTTCTCTTCAGCTTTCAGAGCCATCTGATAAGCATCTTCTACAGTCCAAATGATCATCATGCTCATATCATCCTTAATGTCATATCGTAGACCATTCATATACCTAGCAACCTTTTCATCATTGATTTCTCGATGACCTGCTCTAATGTTTAGCCTGTAGAACTCTTCAGTGTACTCCTTCACTGAAATCAGCTTCTGTCCCAAATTCTACATCCTTCGAAACAGAGTAATTTGGTAATCCCTAGGAATGAATTTCACCTTCAACTTTGTGATCATCCTATCCCAACTCTTGATCTTCTGCTTGCCTTTGTAGCATCTGTCATCTTGTATCTCATCCCACCACAATGTTGCATGTCCTTTAAGTCTTGTGACAACATGTTTGACCTTTTTTTCTTCCTCGACATCTTCATAGTCAAAATATGTATCCAGAGCTCTAATCCAGTCTAGAATCTCTTCAGCATCTAGGTTTCCCTCATATACTAGAATGCCCATTTTTGCCCTAGCACTCATTCTTGCAACAACCCTAATCAGGCGTTCATTTGTTGCATCTTCTGCTGTAACTTCTTCTTCTTCATGTCCAGCTTCATCTTCACTTTTAGATTCACTGACATCTCCAACACCGGTTGTGCACCTCTGTTTTATTTCCACGTCCACGAGTCTGGCGCGTATGTCATGTATATCTCTTTCCATGGATGGTTTTGGCACCTGCCTACCCCTTTCTTCTGGCATTTACCTTTCCTCTGGCGGATTGGGTGTTTGCCTGTCTCTTCTTCTCAGCGACATGGCTGAGATTTATTTCGCGCTTTCCCTGTCTGAAGTATACAAACGGAGTCAATCTTTGATACCACTTGATGCAGACCTATCCTCCCTCGGACCGAGATCCGCTCACAGGATCGTTCTTTCTCTCCTTTGAGCCGAAGCGGCTCTTTTGATTCCTTACTAGAATCTCCCTTCAATCGATCCACATGTCGTTCGAGAAGCTCCCATGTGCGAACAACACTAGGCGCAATCTCCACTTCTCCGTGCGACCATAGCGCTATGATTAAGGGCCTAACCCCAAAGTCCTTGTCGCAACTTCGCAACTTCACAAGTTCACGAGTCGAAGCTCTCGACTCCTCCTTTCCAATCTCGTGATACCTGAATCCCTGATACGGGTATGGCTCCTCCTCTGTCAGCACCTTCCTTGTGTGACCGCCGACTAGGCTAAGCACTAGCACCTCTCGCTACTCGCACCTTCGCGAGTTCGAGTATCCAACCTTGGTACCTTTTCTTCATGAACCCCTTCACGAGTTGAAGGGTTGAGCTCTCATGCCCTTGCTCCGCAAATCCTTGAGACGCGAGAAGTCAACGGAGTGTTGACTCCTTCCTCCAAGCGACGCGTGTCCGCCTGTCAATCACACGGGCCCACCTTGTGGTTCTACCACATGTCCCTCGCGCCCAGTTTTGGCACTTCGCGACTTCGCTTCCTGAAGCGTTGCCTCCTTTGTATCCCGATACCCGAAGTGCCGAGATCCCGAACTCCTCGTTACTCCTTATCGCAACTCGCGACTTCAAGAATTTTGGGACAAAAGTCTCGACCTCTTTTCCTCTGAGATGCCGAAATGTCGAGTTCTGACACGTTTCTAGTGCTGACCCACAACGAAACTTTCCGCCTCTTTAGAGTTTCGGACTTCGCAATTTCGCGAATCCTGATGCTAAACTTTCGGTTCTTCAACCCACAAAACCCCGAAATAGTCATCAAAGTTTTGACCTCCATGTCGACAAGTACGCCACCTATCCAGTCTCCACTATCCACAATCTTTAAATCTTTTCGCCCCTTCGGGACTTCGCAATTTGCGATTTCATGAATCTTGTTGCAAGGCTTTTGGTTCTCCGACTCACGAACTCACGAGTTGCGAGTTGCGACAAGCTCCTTTGAAATTGGGCCTTGGTCATAGTCCTGTGGTCGCACGAAAAGGCAGAGCTCACGCCTAGTGTTGTTTACACAGGGGAGCTTCCAAAAGGACCTGGGGATCGATTAAATTGAGATTCCAGCAAGGAATCGAAAGAGACAATTCGGCTCAAAGGAGATAAAGAACGATCCTATGAGCGGATCTCGGTCCGAGGGCCGATAGGTCTGCATCACCTTTCTATCTATCATGAATTCGCATGTGTTTTTGATTTCGGGGGTTATAAATCAATGCTCCCAACCTAACTCCCTTGTATTGTGGTCTTCTCAAACTCTCCCTAGGTTTATTCTGGTGTATGCCCTCTGCTCCTTCCTTGATATCTCTTTTGTGTCCCCTCTGAACCTCCTCTTTTCTCTGTGTTTTAGAACTCGACTCTACCTGGACGAAGCTTCTTCCCTTTCCACTCCTGGGCCCTTTGATTCCCCGTTCACTCTTGGGTTTTGGTGCATCCCCCCTCGCCCCACTCTCGTTAAGTGTCGCCACCCTGTTAGTAGCATGGATACTAGGCATAATTCTCTCAAGGTGCCAAGGGCCACAAACTCTTTGGATTATATTGTAGGGAAAGGACAACATGATTCATAGAAGGAATGTTCAGGATGCCAATGGATGACAATTCATCTGGGAGAAATTGGTTCCATGATGACTTTCTAGCTGGAAACTCTCTCACAACACCAACATCTCATTGAAAGATTGCAGGGCGAAGTGTTCTCCCAACACAACCAAATTGAGGACCAACACAGTCAAATGGAGAACCTGCAAGGATGTCTGGATCAGATGGAGAAAAACTTAAAGCAGTCCAACACCCCTGACAACACTCAGGATGCTTCAAGAAATCTCTCAATAGCCACTGTGAATCAAGTTCCTGACCTCAACGAGCCAGCAATGGATGCAAATTGGGAGCAACATGAACATCTAGAGGTCAAAAAGGAACCATGTAGCAGATATTGTAATCTTTAAGAGTTATGTTTTGTTTAACAATATGCATAAATGGTTTTTTCTATAGGTTGTATTCCACGAAATACAACATAAATGTCATAGTTAGGAAAGTTGGCAAATCTGTGGACACAAATTTTCTAACAACAATCTCAAATTTCAAAGACACTGAATTTTGAAGGCCTAACAATGCTTTTTTTTTGTATTACAGTGGATTTGTCCACACCTTTTTAATACACAATTTCCCAGTTTTTGTAAAAAAAAATCTTTGATGCATAACAATTAAATCTTTTCTTTCCAAAAGAAAACAAGAAAATAAGAATATTAGCTTTATGGTAAGCACACCGTCATGTCAATGGGGCATTATCATTTAAGTATTCACTTTACAAAATTGGGGTGTAACTATTGAACTCAAGAATTTTTATTTTTCAAGTGCATGGTTACCACATTTACATGTGACTTACAAACAAAAGTTAAATACAATCCTCAATTATCTTTTAAAAGACTTGTTCAAATAGACAAATTCCAAAAGAAACAAATTCTATGTTTATTAGTGAAACAAACATCCCTTATCCTTATTAGTGAAATAAGGGTTGAACACTCATGTAAGTAAACTTGGCATTTTCAGGCATTTTCTTATTAGAAAAAAAAAATATTTCCATTCCAATGGTATTTAGTGCAATTAAGATTGGTAGCCAAAGAAAAACGGTGATCCATGCAACACAACAAATGAAAGGGGGTCAAATATAATGACCAATTTGTTGTTTTTCCTTTGTTTTTCTTTAGAAATTAGAAATAATCAATTTAAAAATTTGGAAAATATTTATTTATTTATTTTGGAAATGTTCAATTTAATATAAAATTTCAATTCAACATTATCAAAACTTTAGAAATTTTAAAAATTTTGATTCAAGTCAAAGATTACTGACAAGATTATTGATTGGCAATCCATGGCTATATATTCTGTTTTGACAAGATTATTGACTTGCAATCTATGGTTATATATCGTGGTGAAGGCACTTGTAATAAAATGACTTTGTCTAAAAGTTTTACTCTTACAACTTTTTCATTGGAATTAGATGAAGAAGATTTTGGTGAAATCTCCATTTTTGTTATTTAAATTGTATTTTTGAATGCAAAAATAGATTCAGCTTCATAAAACATTTGAATTATATAGACTCAATCACTCAAATTTGGAATAAAATTGAATGAGTTTTATGGTAAAAAAAGATGGAGGAGAATATCTAAAATAAAGTATAATAAAATTGAATAAATTTTTAAAATTGGATAATTAGGTGAATTTTTAAAATTGAATGAGTTTTATGGTAAAAGAGGAAAGAAAACGAATATCTAAAATAAAATTAAAATAAAATTCAACTTGATAAACAATTTGTTATTATTATTTTAAAATTCATAGATATATATAATTTATCTATAATATTAAAAATAAATTAATTTGAATTTCAAAATTTTATTGGATTTTAAAATTCTCAAATCATCTAAATCATCTAACTGATAAAATCTTTAAATCAATCAACATTAAAAGTTCTTTCAACTTGTTCAAAACTCATTCTAACTTCATCCCATCATTACATATCTCTTTTGGAAAGTCACGATCACATATTCCATTTAGTGCAATTCAACATTCCAATTTAACTTGGAGATTCAAAATTGGGTTACAAGATTATTGAAAACATTTTGCAATTCAAAAATTCAACATTGCAATTTAACTTAGACATTCAAAATTGAGTTACAAAATTATTGAAAACCAGATTATTGAAAATATTTTGCAATTCAACAATTCAACATTGCAATTTAATTTAGAAATTCAAAATTAGGTTACAAGATTATTGAAAACATTTTGTGGGATATGTGATGGAGATGAACTTTTAGTTTAAAAACACAAATAAAAATCAAACATTTGAATTGATAAAGTATAATAATTAACCATTCAAAATTCAAGATTGAGGATGTATAAAATTCAACAAACTTATGTTTAGAAAAATATTATATATAATTAATATAATTTAATATTTAAATAATCCAATTTAATAATTTATTATTTTATTATTTTTATTAATATAATTATAATCGAGATAAAAAAATTCCATAAGAACCTATTAAATTCTATAAATAAAAATCAAATAAAAAATCAAATTCAAACAAATAAATATAATAATATAAATAAGAAGCAATTTAACCATTCAATAAAAAGAGAAACCATAAAATATAAATTTCAACCCAAAAAAGGTGTCTTCACATTTGATTACAACTTATAAAACAAAGAATTGTACACATAAAATGATCTCACAAGGTACGTTATTCTTTTATGCATATGTCCAATTTAAATAAGTTTAATAAATCAAAGAATTGTACACATAAGCACTGCAGCCTAAATGGTTGAATAGCTGTGTATATAAAGTTTGTGAAACGTAACAATAGGTATAATGTAGTTGTACTGCATTTGGAGTAGTACAGAAAGTATATAGGCAGTACACACAGATAATAGGTATTTAAATACATGGCCACATGAATAACTAATGGCGTAATACGTAAGTCTGCAGGAATGGATGATTGCACGTCTCTACGGCGGCTGAGCTTGTTTTTTTTCCATACCTACTCGGACTCCACCCTCGGTTCCTCCATCGGTTCTTCACCAGGCAGTGCCAGATTCTCCACCCTCTGTTCCATAATCGGTTCTCCACCAGGAAGCGCCAGATTCTCCACCCTCTGTTCCCCGATGGGTTCTTCACCAGGCAGCGCCAGATTCCGAATGGGAATGGAACAAAAACAAGCGCCGCCGCTCCTTCATTCCCCATGCATGGTGTCGTTCTCCTCTTCTTATCTCTTTTGCTCGGACCCTTTCTTTTCCACCACAGTTTCTATTTTCTCTCTATAGATACAGTCTATGCCCCAGGCTACGTTGCTTCAATGGATTTAGATAGAATAGTTTCTTTCATTATTTAGGACATTGAAGATCGCCCGGTAAATGTCCATCTACAAAGTGAAGTGTTCCACTGTTTGTTGACAGTATGAATGTGATGTCTATTGTTTTCTCCGATAATATGTATTGTTCTCCTATCGGTTTTCAGAAATGGTATGTGTAAAATGTTTTCTGGTTACTCTGGAATGTCTGTGAAAAGATCTGATTGGTATGGAAGCGCTGGTCGATATATTATGACGGCTAATCTGGATGCTTGAATCTACATTAATAACAAAATTAAATGTTTGGATTAGTAATGTTAACCTTCAATTTCGTGGATAAGGCCTTGTTTGGCAAGAAGTGCAAAAATCTTTTTTTCGCACAATGACTTCAAAATTACAACTTATAACATTTTACATATGGTTAGTTATTCATAATGTTGATTGAGTTTTTTTATAAACTCTGTACAAAATTTTGAAATCTCCAACTTTTATAACACTCACAATTTTTAGAACACTCATAATTAAAGTTGAATGATGAAGTGTCCACTCAAACCTCAAACAGCACTTTACATTGCCATCGATTAACCAGACACTTATCAGAATATACTAAAACAAAATTCCTTATAAATATTAGAATTGCTATAACCGATTTGAATCCAATTCCTAAAAGGAAGTTAAAGTTATTTTTTCTTTCAGCTGTTTATTTGTACATGTATATGCAGTGCACTGAACACTATGTCAACCATACCATTCAATACAACAAACTCTTCAACGAAAAAATTGATAAACCTCCAGCCTATATGAAGCTTCACATATCATTCTTACAACCTAACATGTATCTTTTTCCAAAAATTTAAATGTATTGAAATTCTGAGTATATTTAAGCCAAAAAGCATATACCTATTGGAGATGAGCACAATTAATGATCTTTTAATCTTAAATTATAATCTGATGGTTATGCATTGAAGATGTTGGTATATTCTTAATCGTCCTCCAAAATCAATGAGTCAGATTTATTGTTGATAACTTCTTTGCATTTATAAATGCATCCTTTAACCTATTTACTTTTTAACATTTACCTAATCATATTAAGAAATTACTCTAACATCATATGATTGACAAGTTTAAATGATTAACTTTTGAAATTCTTCAACTGTCCGCTGCCTCAATTATCAACGCGTTTCATTTTTCATTCTCAGTTATAAACGCATTTCATTTCTCATTCTCAGTTATCAACGCGTTTCATTTCTCATTCTCAGTTATCAACGCGTTTCATTTCTCATTCTCTACCTCATTCTGTCAGGGCGTTTCATTCGTTTGGAATTGTTTTAGTGTGGCTGCGATGTGGAGGCTTTGTTTTCTGCGTGGAATTTAGCCACTGTTTATATGATGAGTTGGGAAGAAGTTTGCAGTTTCTTGGGTTTTTTTTTAATGCTGTCAAAGTTTTTTTTATTGGTTATAAGTCTTTGGGCGTTCACCAGCAGCGAGTTAGGGGCTGTGCTAGTTTTTTAATTTTTATACAGTCAGTACTCTTCTTTCTTTTTCTCATTCTAAGCGAAATTCCAATATATATCTTTTCTAAAAATGCACATGTATTGAAACTCTGATTGTATTTCTTATATTATCATATTTTCATTATTAACAAAATTCAACAATCACTAAATTCTAATTGTAATTTTTATATTATCATTTTTTTCATTATAAACAAAACAATAAACTCTCATTGTAATTTTTATATTATCATTTTTTCCATTATAAACAAAATTCAAGATAAACTGTGATTGTATTCCTAATATTTTAATTTTTTTCCGTTATCAACAAAAATTCAACAATCGATAAATTCCCTCAGTCCACATGATGTTCCCCTAAAAATTAACAACATTCAATTATATTCGAAAACACTGTCTTAAATTATCTCTCTCAACATTATTTCGCATTCAACAACCTTAACATAGATCAAGCTAACTGTAAGAGAAACACAGTAAAAACATTTCAATAACTCAAGCTAACTTAACCATCAGAGGACGCCATATACAAGTAATGCTTTTACTCAACGGGGTTGCACACAATACACTGGATGACTCTCAGCATTCATATGCATGAAACTAAAGCTTTCTATTTGAAATCAGCATTCCATACTCCACTCTTAAAAAAACACGAAGAGGAAATACAAATGCACCAAGTTTGATCCGGTAAATTCTTCATAGCAATATTTTTTTAACAATAAGGTGGATTTTTAATCATGCTATTACCTATTGATCATGGGCACATTTAATAGGTTTTTAGTGCTTAATCAGTTTTGTATGGACAAGATTAAATATTGATGGAATATTCTGAGTAGTCCCAATAAATTAATGGTTGTGATTTTACTTTTACTTAATCATATTTAAAATTTACTATGGTGGCTAGCTGATTGCCACTTATGAGTGATTAAGGTTTCATTTTTTAGGCCAACCTAAACCTTTGGCCTTCACGTTCTGGACACACTACCTCCTTCCAGCCAACTCCTTTTGATTCCTTCAGTCCACCTCTAGGCCGTTTCTCTTTCCCAGCCGTTCAGGTTTTGCAATCCGTCCTTTCGATATTCACCAGCCACAAATTTGTGACTGTGCTAGTTAAGGAACAACTCATAAATATGAATACAAGCTTTTAAAATTTGCCACAAACAATGCAAAATAAATATAATAACTTAGTTTAAACTTTATATATATATATTTTATTTTATTTTTCCTAAGACGAAGAGATTGTTAGTCAAATCTTAATTTTATAGTGTTTAAATAGTGTAGGGTTGAATAAGACAAAGTGATCGATAGTCCAATCTTAATTTTATAGTGTTTAAATAATGTTTTTAATGCATAAATTTATTTAACTTATCAAAAAAACTTCAAGACACTAATTATATGCATTCAAAAACCCCATAATACCAATCATATATAATCTTAATAAATATACAATTCTAATTATTTTTCTAAATTTTTAATTTAAAAAAATAAAAATTTAAAAACATTTAAACTACAATTAACATAATCAATCAATTTATACATGTGCTTATCCAGATCTGACGCCTCGCCTCATTGTGACGCCTCCTCATTTATAGTGCTTCATGTTAATGGAAGGACAACTCATTAATATGGCTTTATCTTCAACATTAATACAATTAGCAGGGGTTGAATGACTAAGAATTCAAGGAAAACCCATTTACATGGCTTCGTTCTCAACATTCATACAATTAGAAGGGGTAAAATGACAACCTTCAATGATTACTTATGCCCAGATTTACAATAGCAGATGATTCTTACATTATATATCAATTTTGGAAATCAAACATTAGTTATACATATTATTGGATGAAAATGCACTTAGAAATAATGAGATTACTTGCAGTGTTTGTTTAGGATTTAGTTGAAGTTGGTTTCAACTGTCTAAACTGAATATCATCCTATATATTGTATTTATCATTGATTTAATAACATGTCCAGTGCGTAGCTTTGCTTTGACGTCCTCTAAATATTGCCTCACTTGACAGAAGACAGTTTCTTTCTCTCCTTCTAATTTCAAGTTGGTATTAGAGCACATTTCCGATCTTAGTGCCTATTGTGAGAGCCACTGGGAGAGAAGGGTTAATCCCTGATCGCGTTAACTGGGAGAGAAGGGTTAATCCCTAATCGCGTTAATTCCAGGCCAGTAAAATTAACCCTGGGTTAGCCATTGTGCGTGCGTCCGTCCAAGGGTTCGCTTCTGGTCGTCTCTTCTCGTCTCGGTTGTTGCAGAGCGAAGCAAGCAGTCGGATCGTATCGACCACCTGCTCCCTTGTGGGATTCCTCCTTCGCGCCTAGTGCTTGGTCTTTGGGCGCATTGAATGTTGCGACTGGTGCTTGGTCTTTGGGCGCGTTGAATGTTGTTGGTGAAACCGGCGCATTAGCATATGTTTAGTGCGCTGCTTATCAGTTTGGTGCACTGAGTTGAAGTGTTTGGTTGAAGAACAGTACTGGCATCCGAGGCATAGTTGGCCCCATGACGAAAATCAGAGCCTAACTACTGTAGATATGGACTAAGAACTGGCAAGCCAAAAGCTTGAGTTAAGAAATCAATCACAAGGCGTCCATCTTGATAAAAATGAGAAGCAGATAATACAGAGAAAGAGTAGAGCAGAAATAGTATTCAGTATATTGAATATATGAGAAAAAAAGTACATAAGAAAAGGGAAAAAAGCTGAGGTAAATAGGCTCAAGCAAATCAAGAACATAAAGAACCTAGTGTACAAAGAACAACTGACAGTGTACAGTCAGCGGTTACATTATATTTAACACTCCCAAACATCAGCATTGATAATGCCCAAGTGTTGTCTCTGAAAATTAAAAACGGATTTTCCTAGTGGCTTTGTAAAAATATCTGCGAGTTGATCTCGTGAGCCATAGAATTGAAGTGCAATGTCACCATTATTGACAAACTCGTGGATGAAGTGAAAGCGAGTGTCAATGTGTTTACTTTTCTTGTGAAACACATGGTTTTTGGATAAAGAAATTGCTGAGGTGTTGTCACAGAAGATAGGAGTTGGCTCTTTTTTTGTATGTGAGATATCTTTCAATATTCTTCTTAGTCACAGAGCTTGACAGGAAGCTGAGGTAGCAACGACATACTCTATCTCTGCAGAAAATATGGATACAATTGGTTGCTTCTTTGATGCCCATGAAATCAGGTTCGCATCCAAGTGAAAAGCATGTCCAGAGGTGTTTTTCATGTCATCTAGGTTGCGTGCAAAATCACAGTCTGTGTAACCAGAGAGATGATTATCATCAGACTGAGTGTACCATAAGCCAAAATTGAAAGTGCCTGCAACATATCTCAGAATCTGTTTCACCATATTCCAGTAAGAATCTTTGGGGGATTCCATGAACCTGGAAACAAGACTGGTTGCATACATAATATCAGGACAAGTTGTTGTAAGATACAACAAACTACCTACTAAACTTTTGTATAGGGTAGAATCCACTATAGGTCCTTCATCTTGCTTGCTCAATTTTATGCCAAGGGGTATATGGGTTTCTATTGGATTGTAGTCTTCCATGCAGAATCTTTTGATGATATCTGCTGAATACTTTTGCTGACAGACAAAAATGCCTTTGATTGATTGATCAACCTCAATTCCCAAAAAATATTTCATTATGCCAAGATCTGTCATCTCAAACTCAGATTGCATGGCATGTTTAAAATTGGTTAACTAAAGATTTCCAATATATATCATGTCATCAACTTATCAACATACAATCAAAATTTTACCATGCTGATCTGTTTTGTTGTATAAAGTTGGCTCATTTTGGCTTCTGCTGAAACCACTTTTGATCAGGTAAGTGTCAATTCTGTTGTACCAAGCTCTTGGAGCTTGCTTTAAGCCATACAGGGCTTTCTTCAACCGATACACTTTGGCTAGTTTCTCTTTGACTTCAAATCCAGGTGGTTGCTCCACATAGACCTCTTCTTCTAGGAACCCATTTAGGAAAGTTGACTTGACATCCATCTGGTATACTTTCCATTTGTGTTGGGATGCTATGGCCAAGAGAGTCCTTACAGTGTCTAATCTTTCTACTGGAGAAAAAGTTTCACCATAATCGATACCAGGTTGCTGTGAGAATCCTTTGGCAACAAGTCTTGCCTTGTGTTTTTCAATCTGTCCCTTTTCATTGAGTTTAGTTTTGTAAACCCACTTGACACCAATACTCTTCTTGTGTTCGGGCATAACAACAAGATCCCATGTCTTTTTCTTCTCAATGGAGTCAATCTCTTGGTTCATGGCTTGAACCCAATGTGGCTCCTTAGCTGTTTCTTTAAGAGATGTAGGTTGATATGACATTAATGCAAAAAGATTGTGTTGTTCAATGTCATCCAACTGCTGATGGATTTCTCTCAAACTTTGAGTTCTCTAATTTGGGAGTTCAGAGGATGAATCTCTGCTGGAAGTTGAGTTATTCCGAGAGTTTTCAGATTGTCCTTGTACCTGTACTCTTAGAAGAGCGGGTTGAGGTATTGGTTGTCCTAAATTTTCTACATTTTCAGGATTGGGAAACAATGGATTTTGACTGTCCATTTGTTGATTTTCAGATTTGTTCCAGAGTTGATTTTCCAGAAATTTTACATCTCTACTGAGAATTAGTTTCTTTGAGATTGGATTGTAAAGCCTGTAAGATTTTGATGTTTCGTTGTAGCGAGTAAAGATGCATTTCTCACTTCTATCATCTAGTTTCTTCCTTAATTCGGAAGGTATGTGAGCGTATTCTATGCATCTAAATGTCCTTAGATGAGAAACATTTAGCTTTGTCCCACTCCATGCTTCTTGAGGGACCTTCATCTTGAGACTGGTGGTTGGAGATATATTCAAGAGATAAACTGAGCATGCTATTGCTTCAACCCAAAATGTATTTGACAGACATTTCTCTTTGAGTAGGCTTCTTGCCATGTTCATTATTGTCTGATTTTTCCTTTCAGCCACTCCATTTTGTTGGGGAGTATACATGGTTGTAGTTTGTCTGATGATGCCTTGTGATTTGCAGAAATTTGCAAATTCTTTGGAGCTGCATTCTCCTCCTCCATCTGACTTGATTGCTTTTACATATTTGCCACTCTGTTTTTCAGCTTCAGCTTTGAATCCTTTGAACTTTGCAAAAGTTTCAGACTTATGTTTGAGAAAGTAGATCCAAATTTTCTTACTAAAGTCATAAATAAACGTTAGAAAATAAAAGCTACCACCTATTGACTCTATTTGCATTGGTCCACATAGGTCAGTGTGAACCAATTCTAGGTGTTGTTTGGCTTGAGTGGAGGACTATGGAAAACTAGTTCTCTTATGTTTTCCAAGAATGCAAGACTCAAATGAGGGATTGTGCTATTTGAAAATAGGGATACCTTTGACCATGGAGTTCTTCTGTAGAAGACTTAGATTCTGAAAGAGCAGATGTCCAAATCTTGTATGCCAAATCATAGTTTCATTGAGGGTGGATGCACTTTGTGCATATGATTGGATCAGATTTGCAGTTCTGAGGGTCAGGGGAAACATTCTATTCCCGGTCATGTGGATTTCAGAAATCAAGTTTCTATTGGGGGTTTTATAATATATCCTACATGATGCTCCCTCAAAAAGTACCTTATAGCCATGTTTAATGAGTTGTCCTACACTTAATAGATTATGTTTCAGATCTGGAACATGATAGACATTGTTTATGTCTTTCTTTACATTTTGTTTAGTAAGAATAGGTACATTTCCTTTTCCTTGAACTTTGACTAAGGAATCATTTCCAAGTGTAATATCAGAGGAAATTGAAGAATCAATGCATGAAAGTAAATATTTGTTACCTGTCATGTGATTTTTGCAACCACTGTTGAGAAACCAGAGATCTTTATGTTGTTCTTCAGTCTTGTGGCATGAGAGAAACATACCATCTGTGGTTTCTCCTTCATGATTTGTGACATGTGCTCTGCCTGAGAGATGATCTGCTTGATTCTTCCGGCATTCAGATTCATAGTGCCCAAAAGTTTTGCAATAATAGCATTATATGTTTTTATTGTCATTTGATCTTCTCCCTCTCCCCCTTTGAGGCTGGAAATTATGATGTTGGTTGTGTTGTTTGTAACCTTTGAAATTATGATTCAGGTTCTGTTGTCTGTGAACTTCATTTGAGTGAAAGTTACTTGGAATTCTCCCTCTTCCTTGATGAGCTATGCCTCTTCCTCTGCCTCTCCCTCTGTTGAAGGATAATTCAGTTTTGAAGGAATTGGCGATTGACTCATCTGCAAGACGTAGTCTGGTCTCGTGTGTCAATAGGGAACCCATCAGTTCATCTGTTGAAAAATTTGACAGATCCTTGGATTCAAGGATTGTTGTAACAACCATTTCAAATTTCTTTGGTAAACTTCTGAGGACTTTCTCAACAATGCATTGATCAGGGATAGCTTCACCAGTCAATCTGATATGGTTTACAATTCCCATGACTCTGGTCATAAACTGGTCAACATTTTCAAACTCTGTCATTTTTAAAGTCTCGAAATGCATCCTCAAGGTCTGCAGTTTGACTTTTTTGACCCTGTCATTTCCTTGGTAGGCTAATTTAAGAATGTCCCAAGCCTGTTTTGAAGTAAAAACACCTGTGATTTTTGAGAAAATTGAGTCATCCACTCAATTTTGAATATGGAATTTTTCTTTGTTCTCTCTATTCCTCTGTGTTTCCTGAGCGGTTCTCTATTGGTTTGTCATGGCAGTAAGGTCTGTTGGATCTGGTTCCACATATCCAAGATCCACTGGATCCCAACACTCTTGTTCTTTCAAGAAGGATCTCATTCGAAGAGACCAAAACAAATAATTCTTTCCAAGAAGAATCGATCCTTGAGTTGGTCCTAAATTTCTCGAGGTGGCCATCTTTGTAGAAAAAAAAATTAGACAACAAAAAATTGTTTAAAGATTTGTGTGCTTACTTGTTTCCTGCGTGTAAAACCATGTCTACGAAGTTTTCACAGTGACCTCGGACCGAAAAACGTGGGGTAGACCACTTCTTTAGCTTCGATCTCGCTGGATTTGACTATCCGAGTGAAAGATCTGTTGATTCATAGCTCTAAACTCTATTCTTTTGCAACTATAGCCCCTCTAATGGCAGAATCAAGCTTTTTGAGTTTACTCGAGAGCCAAAAAAAAAATGGCATTTCGATTCTCATGTGACCATGGGATGAAGACCAGGCGCTTCAAGGTTTTGCGTTTCAGGACTTCGCATTTCGACGCTGAAGGTAGCAGTTCCTTCGAATAACCGAATTGTGAAATTGCTTCAAGGTTCAACAATCCTTATTGATTTGAGATCAACGACCACAAATTCTTCCTTACCTTGCAAACCTCCTAACTCGCGAACCTCCAAACAGTGGGAAGAGATCAATGATCTCAATTTTCATTGGAGATCTATGATCTAGCTACCCAAATCACGTCGGAGTTTCACGTATCACGATTTCACTGAACTCTCACCTCTAATTTCCCGGTAGCCGAAATCGTGATGGTGGTGAATCGATGGTCCATATCTTTGCTCGATCAATGGCTGTGATTATTTCATGATTTCACATATCGCAGGTTCTTGAAACTATGCTCGTTGACTCCTTCGAGTCGCGAGTCAGCGAAGTGTTGAACGCTCACCATGCGTCCCTTCCAATGGACGGTTCAGAGGATGTCGAGATTTTACGACTTGCGAGCTCCAAGTCATGACCTCCTTCACATTCTCGACTCCTGAAGTGCTGACATTTTGGAGCACCCCAAATCTAAAAGTTGACGCTGCTTTGGATCTAACGGTCCAGATCTCGGCGATATTATCGTGAAGTCGAACGACTTTTCCTCTATTCTCTCGATCCGCGAAATGTCGAAATAAAAAAATAAAAGGTGAAATAGTCGACGTACGTGGATCTCTGCCACGTGTCTCCTGTTGATGGATGGTTGTGATCAATTTTGCGTATTCAGGCTTGGGGTCATTTTACCGCTCTTAGTGTCAAAACTCACGAAGTGTCGAATTGTGATTTTTTAGAGCATCCAACGGTCCTTAAGTCTTAGCAAATGAACGACTAAGATCTTAACTTCGGAATCCTGGGTTTCGGGAGTTCAGTTGCTTTGCAAACTTTGCATGAAGATCACTGAATTTGTGAAATTTGAAAACCTTTGGTGGTTAAAACATGTGCACCTTTTCTTGATCTAACAATTGAAACTCTCATCTTGATCTAATGGATGAAACTCTTTCACATCTTTTGTGCACCCCTCTTCCTTTCCGAACTTGATCGTTGGCTCAGATTTGTTCGCAAGGACAATCTTATGGTTGTGTCTACTTTTCCTTTTCTCCTTTAGTGTGTCCTTTACTGCTTCTGCAAAGATTTTCTCCTGAAGAAAGAAATTCGTGAATCTTTCATGAATTCTTTAAAGAACTCACGTATCTTTAATTTTTTCTGCCATCTGCAACTCTGCTTTGTGAATCTTTCACGAATATTTAAATGCTCATGATTCTTTCGAGCATATTGCACTCTGGTTCCTCGTGTTTTATTTATGCAGCGATGTTTTGAGCATACAGTCGCACTGCTCTCCAAGATTTGTGAAGAATCTATGTCTCGTGCTCTCGTTGACAGTTTAAAGCTCTGCGCTTCTTAGGATCGGGCTACTCTCCAGACTATGTGAAGAGGCTTACGTTTGAAGCTTTGATACCATGATAAAATGAGGAGCAGAGAATACACAGAAAGAGAAGAGCAGAAATAGTATTCAGTATATTGAGTATATGAGAAAAAAGTGTACATAATAAAAGGGAAAAGAGATGAGCTAAATAGGCTCAAGCAAATCAAGAACATAAATAACCGAGTGTACAATTGTCCAGGACAGTTGGGAGTGTACAGTCAGACGGTTGAGGTTACTTGAAAACAGGCCTAGGACATCCTTAAATTATCCTACCAAGGAAATGACAGGGTCAAAACAGTCAAACTGCAGACCTTGAGGATGCATTTCGAGACTTTAAAAATGACAGAGTCTGAAAATGTTGATCAGTTTATGAGCAGAGTCATGAGAATCGTAAACCAGATTAGATTGCCTGGTGAAGCCATCCCTGATCAACGCATTGTTGAGAAAGTCCTCAGAAGCTTACCAAAGCAATTCAAAATGGTCATTACAATAATCCTTGAATCCAAGGATCTGTCAAATATTTCAACTGATGAACTGATGGGTTCCCTGTTGACACACGAGACGAGACTGCATCTCATAGATGAGTCAAATGCCAATGCCTTCAAAACTCAATTATCCATCAATAGAGGGAGAGGCAGAGGAAGAGGCAGAGGTCACCAAGGAAGAGGGAGCATTACAAGTAACCATCACTCAAGTGGAGGTCACTGACAACAAAACCAAAATCGGAATTTCCAACCTCAAAGAGACAGAGGGAGAAGATCATATGACAAATCTAGCATACAATGCTATTATTGAAAAAATGTTGGACACTATGAATCTGAACGCCGAAAGAAGAAAGCAGATCAACTCTCAGGCAGAGCACATGTCTCAAATCATAGAGGAGAAACCTTAGAAGGTATGTTTATCTCATGTCACAAGACTGAAGAACAACATAAATATATTTGGTTGTTGGATAGTGGTTGCAGCAATCACATGACAGGTAACAAAGATTTACTTTCATGCATTTATTCTTCAATTTCCTCTGATATTACACTTGGAAATGATTCCTTAGTCAAAGTTCAAGGAAAAGGAACTGTACCTATTCTTTCTAAACAAAATGTAAAGACAAACATAAACAATGTCTATCATGTTCCAAATCTGAAGGATAATCTGTTAAGTGTAGGAAAACTCATTGAACATGGCTATAAGGTACTTTTTGAGGGAGCATCATGCAGGATATATGATAAAACCCCCAACAAAAAATTGATTTCTGAAATCCACATGACTCAGAATAGGATGCTTCCCCTGACCCTCATAACTGCAAATCTGATCCAATCATATGCACAAAGTGCATCCACCCTCAATGAAACTATGGTTTGGCATACAATATTTGGACATCTACCCTTTTAGAGTCTAATTCTTCTACATAAGCACTCCATGGTCAAAGGTCTCCCTGTCTTTAAAGAGAAAAATCCCCCATGTGAGTCCTGCATTCTAGGAAAACATAAGAGAACTAGTTTTCCACAACCCTCCACTCAAGCCAAACAACATCTCGAACTCATTCACACTGACCTATGTGGACCAATCCAAACATAGTCAATAGGTGGTAGATTTTATTTTCTAACGTTTATTGATGACTTTAGCAGGAAAATTTGGATCTACTTTCTGAGACATAAGTTTGGAACTTCTGCAAAGTTCAAAGAATTCAAAGATGAAGCTGAAAAACAGAGTGGCAAATATGTAAAAAAAATCAGTTCAGATGGAGGAGGAGAATACAGCTCCAAAGAATTTGCAAATTTATTCAAATCACAAGGCATCATCATGCAAACTACATCTAGGTATACTCCACAAAAAAATGGAGTAGTTGAAAGGAAAAATCAGACAATAATGAACATGACAAGAAGCCTACTCAAAGAGAAATGTCTATCAAATACATTTTGGGCTGAAGCAGTAGCATGCTCAGTTTATTTATTGAATATATCTCCAACCCCCAGTCTCAAGATGAAGGTCCCCCAAGAAGCATGGAGTGGGAGAAAGCTAAATGTTTCTTATCTAAGGACATTTGGATGCATAACATACACTCACATACCTTCCGAATTAAGGAAGAAACTGGGTGATAGAAGTGAGAAAAACATCTTTACTTGCTATAAAGAAACATCAAAAGCTTACAGGCTTTAGAATCCAATCTCAAAGAAACTAATTCTCAGCAGAGATGTAAAATTTCTAGAAAATCAACTCTGGAACGAGTTTGAAAATCAACAAATGGATAGTCATGATCCAATTATGCCACTTCCTGAAGACACAGATAATTCAGGATAGCAAACACATCAACCTGCTCTTCCAAGACTACAGGTACAAGGACATTCTGAAAATTCTCAAGATAACTCAACTTCCAGTAGAGACTCATCCTCTGAACTTCCAAATCGGAGAACTCGAAGTTTGAGAGAAATCCACCAGCAGTTGGATGACATTGAACAACACAATCTTTTTGCATTAATGTCATGTCAACCTACATCTTTTAAAGAAGCAGCTAAGGAGCCACATTGGGTTCAAGCCATCAACCAAGAGATTGACTCCATTGAGAAGAATAAGACATGGGATCTTGTTGATCTTCCCGGACACAAGAAGAGTATTGGTGTCAAGTGGGTTTACAAAACTAAACTTAATGAAAAGGGACAGATTGAAAAACACAAGGCAAGACTTGTTGCCAAAGGATTCTCACAACAGCCTGGTATCGATTATGGTGAAACTTTTTCTCCAGTAGCAAGATTAGACACTATAAGGACTCTCTTGGCCATAGCATCCCAACACAAATGGAAAGTATACCAGATGGATGTCAAGTCAACTTTCCTAAATGGGTTCCTAGAAGAAGAGGTCTACATGGATCAACCACCTAGATTTGAAGTCAAAGAGAAACTAGCCAAAGTGTATCGGTTGAAGAAAGCCCTGTATGGCTTAAAGCAGGCTCCAAGATCTTGGTACAACAAAATTGACACTTACCTGATCAAAAGTGGTTTCAACAAAAGCCCAAATGAGCCAACTTTATACACCAAAACAGATCAACACAGTAAAATTTTGATTGTATGTTGATATGTTGATGACATGATATATACTGGAAATCTTGAGTTAACCAGTTTTAAACATGACATGCAATTTGAGTTTGAGATGACAAATCTTGGCATATTGAAATATTTTTTGGGAATTAAGGTTGATCAATCAACCAAAGACATTTTTTTCTATCAACAAAAGTATTCAATAGACATCATCAAAAGATTCTGCATGAAAGACTGCAATCCAACAGAAACCCCTATACCCCTAGGCACAAAATTGAGCAAGCAAGATGAAGGACCTACAGTGGATTCTACCCTATACAAAATTTTAGTAGGTAGTTTGTTGTATCTTACAACAACTAGGCTTGATATTATGTATCCAACCAGTCTTGTTTCCAGGTTCATGGAATCCTCCAAAGATTCTCACTGGAAGATGGCGAAACGGATATGTTGCAGGCACTCTCAATTTTGGCTTATGGTACACTCAGTCTAATGATAATCATCTCTCTAGTTACACAGAGAGTGATTTTGCAGGCAACCTAGATGACAGGAAAAGCACCTATGGACATGCTTTTCACCTGGGTGCGAACCTGATTTCATGGGCATCAAAGAAGTAGCCAATTGTATCCATATCTTTTGCATACGCAGAGTATGTCGCTGCTACCGCAGCTTCATGTCAAGCTGTGTGGCTGAGAAGATTATTGAAATATATGTCACATACAGAAAATGAGCCAACTCCTATCTTATGTGACAACACCTCAGCAATTTCTCTATCCAAAAACCATGTGTTTCACAAGAAAAGTAAACACATTGACACTCGCTTTCACTTCATCTATGAGCTTGTCAATAATGGGGACATTGAACTTCAATTATGTGGCTCACGAGATCAACTCACAAATATTTTTACAAAGCCACTAGGAAAATCTGAAGCACGACTTGCAGGTTTATTGAAGAAAGTCATTCATAGGGAGGCAATTCTACAGGGAAAGCATCATAGAAGCCACCTGTATCTGAATTCCAGTCTCCGAAAATGAAAATTGCAGGAAATGCACATTTCATTTTTTTTTTGAAATCTTTAGCATGGATATTCAACTATACTCGAAATGCTTGATTTCTCTTTCAATGGTTTCGCACATCTGTTGGCTAGCTTACTGGTAAACATATTTGCATAGGTAAATAAAAGCATTTTGGGCAGAACTGTCTGGTTGTGGATTTTTGAATGGTGGCCTCATTGAGTGTCTGTGCATCCAGAGTTGGAGGTGAAAAGAGAATTCTTCTGAGTAATGTTTCTTTACATTTAACCTCGAATAATTTTCGAGTAATGCTTCTACGAAATTGCTTATTGCTCGTGATTAAAGGTTGGAATGATTTTGTATATTATCAGCAACAGTTTCTAAAGTTTTTCTTGAATTTGTCTTATCTTCCATTATTGGTTCCTTCCGGTGTGGAGAGGCTTGAAGGAACCCGTCCTTCTCTTGTTGTTGCAGCGTTCGGGCAAGGAAACGGTGCACGCTCTTCTCTCTATGGAAAACTCTCGTACAAAATTCACATTAACTTTGTTGTCATAAATAACAGATTTCCTAGCTGTCATATATATCATTGTAATCTCACTGCTTCCAGCACCATTGACATGAGGTGAAGGAAAGGAAGCCAAGGAAGGGGTTCCGTTGAGAGCTGCCTCAAACCCTAGCCGTTGTTAAAGTGAACAAGGCAGTAAAAATATCGTGCGATCTTGTGAAGGAGTTTGAGGGAAACTACGTAGAGGAGAAGGTTAATTTCTACGTGTCTGTTGGGTGATTAAATCGTAGCCTTGGTGAAAGGGAACCAGACAAAGTGAGTACGAGGATAGTTTGATTGTTTTGCGTGCTGTGGAAATTTGTGATTAGGATACATGTAAGAGGTCTTGGCGACAGTGAGGATTTCCACCAAATGCAGGATTTCCACCCTATGGAAGTTCATTAAGAGAAGGAGATGAGTTGTCAGAGGTTCTTTTATTTACATAAAATTGGATGCTGAGAGAACTGTTTTGTGGAGAATACAAAGACTGGAGAGAATACTTGTTGTGAGAAATTGCCGTGATAGCTTCGTGCCACCAAAAGGGGCCTCATCTAGAAGGGTCGCATCCAAAAGAACATCGATGTATATCCGAGATGAAATATTCACAATAAAAGGAACCCGTGAGTGTTTTTAGTGTGGTGGAGCTAACTCGAAGAGCATCGGGGTGTGACTTATCATAATCGTAACGAAATTGAACAGACTTGATAGGCCAGCCATCTTGGCCGTTTGAATGCCAAGAGTGGCACATCCTACTCCCACAAAAGACGGAAAGGAACCAATGATTGGTAATAGGCTTTACAATATGATGGATATTTTAAGTGAAGGTAATTTGCATTGATGCTCAAGTTGTATTTGAAATTTTGATCCAACCGAGTTTGGTGTCAAATTTAGTAAATGTTAGAAGCTTGTAGTTAGTTGGCAAGAGAGAAAATTTTCTCATTCAAATTTTGAGGCGGACTTTATCTTCCTGTCCTTGAAGCATATTGACCATCATTTCCATTTTTCCTTTCATTGCCTTATCGAATGGTTTCAATCTTTTCCCTCGGAAATAGTAGTTTCCCACTCAATACATTTCTCTCTCAACAATTAAGTGATGTGTATTCCTTTAAGAAACCTTTGGAGTGATAGTGAGCCCAAGATAAAAGAGCTATTGTAGACCCCTCATTGGAAAAATAGACAAGTAGGTCTGTGATCTTTATCTTCTTAGAGATTACGCAGATGTGGATATCTACGGTCTTGAGAATCGATTTGTTACTGCGACTGGTAGACTTGAGTAGATTGCAGAGCATGTACATGGTTTGACCTAAGTATATTGCAGAGCATGTACATGGTTTGACAGGAGCTCTCTAATTTATTTCTAAGCTCTACAATGAAATGAAGATGTAGACAAAGTTCATGTACTTATCATGGTGCAAACAAAGGGAAACAATTTGTTGTTAGAGGAAGTGCTTGGTCCGCTGCATGGAAGTGTTATGGAAAAATGAGGTGTACGTGCCCATTCTGTCGGACTTACACAACCTCTAATCTAAGAAAGAGAAGGAAGAAGATACAAGGAGAATGAACCATGGGTAAGCAAAGGAAAATTAGACAACTCCGGAGAGAGCTGAAACAAATCAGGAGAAAGAATCAGTAGGAAGAGTCATTGTATTTTGCAGATCAGTATGATGTGTTTCTAGTTGCAAATGAAGAACCCATGCTTGAGGATCAGAATGCAGGGTTGGACCAGATAAATCAAGACAATGAAGAATTTGATGAAGTATATAAAATATTGATGCCAAATTTGTCATTCTTCTCAGGTATAAATTATGAACCTTGGGCAACTGAAATGAAAAAATTACTATGGTTAGTAGATTTATTGCATTATGATCATGAAGGTTGTGTCAATTTCTATGATAAGAGAGGAGGTGCAATAGCATTGCAACTTATTATATCAGCAGTGGGTGAAAACATTTTCTCTATTATTTTGCGTGAATTTGGTGAAATACCTAGTGCAGAAATATTTTGGGATATTCTTGAAATGAAGAAGTGGACTGAGAATGTTGAAGTTCATGAAGACATTGTTGTTGAAAATGATGGTAGTGTTGAAATGTTTGTAACTGACATAGTGACTGAAAATGGTAGAATTGAAATTGCAATGATTAATGAAGAAAGTGTGTTTGGCAGTAAAGTCGCATGTCATAGTAAGGAAATTCCCTATGAAACAATATTTAGTGATGTGGTGAATTCAAATGAGATTGATGATGGAGATAAATGTGTAACTATTGATGAATCCCTGCGTGAATCTTTGGTAAATTTAGTCAAATTTGATGAAATCTATTCATCTCATGAAGAGTGGTCAATTCTGATGCATGAGAAACATCTTATTGATGACCTATTGTTTGGTGAGAATAAAAGCTCATTTGTATACAATGAAAGATAATCTGATAGAACTTGGTAAAGAGGTTGAAGACATGAAACAACTAGTTGTGATAGAAGTTGAAGCTGAAAATGAATATTATTATGCGGCATCATAGGGAATGAAGAAAGATGAAGAAAGGAAAGATCTCTTAGAAGAGAAAAATGAAAAGAACCAATATGGTTTTTCCTATGATTTTTCATATGATTATAACAATGTTTTTGAGTGTGCAGGTTTACAAGACAACAATTCATTTTCAATAGTGAATGATTATGAAGAAGACATGGAAGAAAATGGAGATATTGATGAAGAAATTTTTGAGTCAATTTTTATGGTGTGGAGCCCAGAAGAAATCAAGTATTATTATGAATTGAAGTTGCAGTAGTCCATTGAGGAGGACATTGATGATTGTATCTAGAAAGGGAAGCAACTCACTTATGAGAAGTTGGAAGAATTTGCAAGCATTAAAGAAAAACGCTTCCAAGAACCTGCAAAAGTGTTGAGGACAAAGAACAATAGTCAGCCGCCAAGATCCAAAATGAAGAATAAAAAATCCAAGAGGACACTGAAGCATAACAGAGTGAAGACGAAACATATTTGGAGCATCAAGCCAAGGAAAACGTTTCATCTCCATCACTATCTGACAATAAGAAAGGTCAAAATGAAATTGTTAGAGTCAAGTTGTAAGCCTAGCTGAGACTCAGACCATTGTAGACACTCCATTTCTCCATTAAAGGGGAGACTTAGAAATAATGGAGATTAGTTGCGGTGTTTATTTAGGATTTAGTTGAGGTTGGTTACAACCATCTAAACCGAATATCATCCTATATATTGTAATCCCCATTGATTTAATAACATGCCCAACGCGTGGATTTGCTTTGATGGCTTCGAGGTGTTGATGTTACTCATGTTAGGCATTTGTATTGTAGACACTCCATTTCTCCATTAAAGGGGAGACTTAGAAATAATGGAGATTAGTTGCGATGTTTATTTAGGATTTAGTTGAGATTGGTTCCAACCGTCTAAACCGAATATCATCTTATATATTGTACTCATTGATTTAATAACATTCCCAACATGTGGCTTTTCTTTGATGGCCTCCAGATGTTGCCTCGCCTCAAAGAAGCCAGTCTCTTTCTCTCCTTCTCATTTCAAGTGATGCATTTTACAATTTAATATAGATTTATTTTTAAATTTTAAACAAAATGAATAAAATAAATGTATATATACTAACTTAAATTTATCTTAATACCGTATTTATCAAATATGGAGAGGGATCAAGTCTCAAAAAGTGCAAAATTCTGACATATATAAAGTTAAAATTGATATGTAGTGTCCCGTTTATCTTATCTTGCATAACAAATTGGACTTTATTATTTTTACATTTTGTTTAGGAAATGACTAAGTAAGCTAAGACTATGTGATGATTTGAGTCGTTTTAAAATTTGCCTAATGATGATTTTGAATGAATTCTATTTAAATGTTTATGTGAAAATGGATGATGATTTTGAATGAATTCTATTTAAATGTTTATGTGAAAAATGGACGGATAAAATTTATATATTTTTTTATAAGTAAGAAATTTGGATCACTTTCTAATAAAGAGCTAGAATTTACATACACACTCTTTTTAAGCTTGGGTTGCCAAAAATAGAAACCAACCCAAGTCCAAGAACACACTCTTTTTAAGCTTGGGTTGCCAAAAATGGAAATCAACCCAAGTCCAAGAACACTTCACAAGATGAGCTTCCCCGGGACCAAAAAAGTCTGTTGTGATTCCAAACTTATAACAAGGTGTAGACAAAAAAAAACTAAAATAAAACAGTAATCAATGCTATAGAGCCAAGGTAAGAGACCATCTATTTTGCAATAATCAGCTATTGTTCTAGGTGAGAAATCTTTGCACCAGGTAGGTTTTCCTTGTGGCAGGGGATGGTCAGATCTGGAAAGGCCAGACTCTGGGAAGCCATTTCCTTAGCATGTCGAGGCTGCACTTGATGGGAGCATAAATCCAACAACAGATTGACCTTTCGATCCAATTGTTCCACCCTAAACTTTAAGTTGGCGACCTTACTTCTTACCTCAAAGATGAGCTTCAAATGATCCTCCTCAAAATGCAAATCCATTGACGCAACACCCTGACCGCATACCTCCGGCTGAGATTTCAAAGGCAGGGAGGGAGGCTGGCCTTTCTTCAATGAGGTGGACTCGCCAATGGCATAAACTGATCATCTCTTTTCAGCGGAGGGACCTGAACCATCGAAGCAATATCTCCCTTGGTCATGACACCAACATCGTACCATTCCACATGATAGCCCCAGATCATAGCAACAGTCGGAGCCAACTGAAGTTCACACCTCTTCTCGTGAGAAACCAGATTGTCACTCAGAGCTGCCTTTTGGGATGACTGCATACTTCCCTCCTTCTTCAATTCACCGGTCGAAGACGCCAGACCATGAAGATGAGCATGAGTCCTCCTTTGTGACCCCCTTCCTCTGCGGGCTCTTCCCTCTTCCTGAATAATGTCAACAACACTGGTTAGGGGGGTCAATATTGTCACATTAAGCTTCTAGTAGATCTTGAGGGGAATAATCGTCCAGGCCAAGCCTGCATTATGTAAATGTCTACCAGAGTGCTTGGTTTACATCTCAGTACAACCTACCCTCCACTATGATTTAAACGTATTAACCCCTGGAATAACCACTCTAAATTGCTCTCCGACACATCAACTGTACTATGAACCAGAACATTTTCTTCCTTTTCATGCTTGAGATCCCGGATACACTTAATGAACTAACCTTGGAAGTAATGGGATGCAATGTCCACGAGCCCACCTAGAATATCAGGTTGCCAAGTGCCAGGATGCGTTCCCACCAGGTGCATTGTCATGAGGGCTTCCATCCGAGGAGGATAAAATCTATATTGATATGATGTAATTAATGTTATTATTTCATAAGATTATGGTAAATTGAAATGGATATAATTGAAGTGTAGTTATTTTCAAATATTATTAATGGTTTATCTAGTGTGAAGGGAAGTCAAGGAAGTTACATGTATAATGTGGGATTACAAGTAATTACATCGAAAGGCTTATTGATAATGGGCACATTTAATATGTTTTTAGTATTTAATCAGTTTTGTATGGACAAGATAAATATTGTTGGAATATTCTTAGTCGTCCCAATAAATCAATGGTTGTGATTTCAACCATTAACTTCCTCACTATTATAAAGACATCCATTTACATGTTTATTTTTTTACTTTTACTTAATCATATTTAAAATTTACTATGATGGCTAGTTGATTGCCACCTACGTTTCATTTTCTAAAGAGCTCAAGTTTACCAGCCACGATTTTTACTCCAACTATTATTTACTGGGCAAGATTTTCCTGGCTGAAGCTCTTACCACGTCGTATTACCCCGTCGGTTATTTAATGCACAGGGTTATCCGGTTATTTAATGCCCAGGGCTCGGTTATTTCGACGTTCACCAGCCATGAATGACTTGTGACCATGCTAGTCTAGTGTAAAGGGAAGTCACATGTATAATGTGGAATTACAAGTAATATCCATAATTTCATTGATAATCCAAAAGATTAGTAAAGCACGCCAATTGTTTTCTATATCCATGAAAACATTTTAAGTATTGTTTCTTAAATTGGGGAGGTATTGATTGTGGATGAAAATGATAGAACATCAAACCCATGTATCCCATTCTTATTGAGAAGAGGAAATGTAATTGAGAACTTTGAATACAATTTCTACACGTTTTAATAAGTTATTTTTTTATGAAATTTAAATTAGAAGGAATTGAATATAAACTCAATGGATCAAAATCTTCACCTTCTAATTCTAATTGATCTAACTCACATGGAATGAAAAAATCCTAAACAAAGGTTGTAGTGGAGATATTTGATCTAACTCACATGGAATGAAAAAGATCCTAAACAAAAGTTGTAGTGGAGATATTTCTAATGGAATGAAAAAGATCCTAAACAAAGGGTATAGTGGAGATGTTTGATCTAACTCACATGGAATGAAAAAAATCCTAAACAACGGTTGTAGTGGAGATATTTCTAATGGAATGAAAAAATCCTAAACAAAGGTTGTAGTGGAGATATTTGATCTAACTCACATGGAATGAAAAAGTCCTAAACAAAGGTTGTAGTGGACATATTTCTAGACGTGAAGTAAGAAAATAATCTATTTTATTAGAATTAAAATTTGTTTTGTAAAAACATCATAAAGCTTTCCAAGAAATTTCGAAGAGTCTACCTCCATTTATGACTAGTTCGGTTCATTAGAGTTTACTCATCACATTATATCTACCTCCATTTATGACTAATTCGGTTCACTATAGTTTACTCAACACATTATATCAGGAATTTGCAAATTCGTAGAGTGAGTCTATTTAACTCAATAGAGTTCAATCAATGTATTATATCATGAGTTTTCAAATATATGAAATGGAATGAGGTTATTAAGCTCATTAAGGTTTATACAATTTTTTTTTTAATACAAATGAAATATTCAATTGCTATTTTTTAATAAAATAATTTTTTATATAATTTTCCTTAAAGAGATAAAAATTAAATAATTATTTGAAAGTAATAATCAAAAAAATAATATAATTCTAATTATATATTTATTTAGATGGGTGAAGTGACAATGCAAACATGGAAAAACAACAATATGTTTACGTGGAGAAATGATTTGAGGTACTTTTATAATGAATTTGAATATGGTGTAAGAAGAGGAAACGTAAGAAATTGAATTAATTTTCTGAATATATAATTTATATTTATGGAATTTGTGTATGACTATAATTTTTGAGTTTTCTAACAAAGATATGTTATTTTTCATGCAACATATAATGCATATGTTTTTGTTATTGCATGCGTTGAGTACCTAAACCATAGAATTTCCTTAAAAAGAAGTGTAGAGTTATATAGAACACAATGTTCTTGTACAAGGCTATTTCTTCAAAACTTATAATGTTAATTTTTTAATTTATTTTTTTAATTATGAAAGTCATTGTATCCTTGAAATTACAATGTCTTTTCTTAGTGCAGGGTATGAGAGTCTTAACATAACCAAACAATAGGGTATGCGGGTTTAAACATAATCAAATAATTTTTATTTTTTTTAGATTATAGATCTCATCTTGTAATGGTTAAGGGGATAAAAAATTATTGTAGGAATAAAAGAGACATGTATTTTAGGATTTTGATATATGTTAAGACAAACTTATATATATATATATATATATATATAAGTAAGTAAGTAAGTAAGATTGTATAAAAAACCTGCCAAAATCAAAGATTACAGTATCATCACTTTGTTCCAGGATGTAAACACTGAGCTGCCCCGAGGGGAAACCAACTCAGCTAGCTGAACAGTTTTTTAGTTCAAGTCTTAAACTGTCGGTCACAAGAAGTCTTAACAACAAAATATTACAGCTTGATCTTTCTACTGACATATAACATAAAATTGCAGCACCCTAAGGGTGATTAGCTTGATAGTAATTGACACAAACAATAAATGACATGGATTATCACTATAGCATCTATGAGGAAAA
The DNA here is from genome assembly GCA_000966675.3 of Picea glauca. Classification (NCBI taxonomy): domain Eukaryota; kingdom Viridiplantae; phylum Streptophyta; class Pinopsida; order Pinales; family Pinaceae; genus Picea; species Picea glauca. Next base: position 266,708 of record JZKD02S0044504.1, read on the forward strand.
ACAATAGTTATACAACCCTCCAGCCGATAAAAATAAAAGAGACACTTGTGCATGTCAAGTGGTAGGGATGTAGTGCGGCCACACGTCCATGGAGCTGTCGTCGAGCATAGGGTCCCCGAGAGGAGATGGCTCCTCCTTGACTGGTGTCATGTCGTCCTCCTTGACTGGTGTTGCGTCCTCCTCCTTGACTGGTGCAACTTCCTTCAAAGACCCAAGTGGTGAAGATGGTGCCAAGACTGGTGTCTCAGCCTCTACTGTGAGTGCTTCTCCAGCAGAGAGGCGGTAGGCATCCTGCATTGCTGAAAGAAATTGTAGGAATTGTGCTGCTTTCCCATCCAAAATCTGCATGCGAAATCGTAGATCATCCAAGTCCCATCATAACTCAAAAACTAGGCCTGGTAGGAATGCAAGGCTTGCTTGCAATTGAAATTCAGATTCGACGCAAGAGTTTGCACGAGAGTGAGGCTACTATTGTGAACCTTGGCTTTCTTCATGGCCATCACCCTGAGAGTGAGCGCGGTGTGGCAGGGCATGGGGCGGATGGGGAATTGAGTGGGTCGGCGAGTTTGGTGGAGCCACTGGTATTAACTGTGAGGTGGAGGCAAAATCTTCAAGGAGGCTGTTAAGGTCCTAACCCGCACATGGGT
>JZKD02S0044504.1:272371-306311 GCA_000966675.3 Picea glauca
TGGGCTGCCATGTCGAGCCTCGTTTATACTTCCCCCTCTATATCGGCATATCTGAGACACAGTGAGGTTGAAAACACCTAGGAGAGAGCGATACCAGGCGTAGGAGCAGTAGAGCGGAAGGCCTAGCTCTTGAGGATTCGACCACTGAAGAATGAGGTGTCTAGTGCACCCGGTGCAATTCATAGTATCCAATTCGTTGGTTGCATCCATTAAACCAACACACACATAGAGTAAATACATAGCCATTGCGCTGGTCCATTGAAGGGATGGATAGCTAGAGCAAGGCACACTCATGCAATGTGGTTTTAAGAGCATTAAGGTTGTGGGAGGGGGAGGCACACGTTTTTCACGTGGCTTACGCCACAGTGGCTCTCTCCATGCTGCTCCTCTTGAAAAGTGTCTCCCACTATCACCCCATCTGGGGTTAAGAAAAACATATATTAAAATAGTAAACAATATTATTCTTTTTTCAAAAATTATATATTTCGAATATGCATAGTTGACTATATGTTTGTGGTTTCATTGACGACAATTTTGTGTAGCATATACAAAAATAATATAAAAAATATAGATGTTGAAAGATATTTAGAAAAATAGATGTTTTAATGTATTTCCAGCCCAACTCACGAGGTTTTTCATTCCGAACCTAAATCTAAGGCAACTAAGTAAGAAAACACATACACTAAAGTTGTCACTCCCATACAAAATAATTGAAATGAAAATAACACATTGTGTTTTAGAGAACATGCACATCCTAGAGCGCGTGTGTGTTCTTAGAATGTGCACCCACTTTTTTTACTAAGAATTCACAAGGTAGGTTTAACAAGAATATGCCAAAAGAAGCTTATAGGCATCTAAAGCCATTACCAACATTTTGACCCATCACAAAGGACCTTTAAAAGGTATCCTTGGTCTCCTAATGGGGATATTCAACATTATGAGACTTTGAGCATTGAGTATGAGTCTCCAGAACTTGGATATGGTTAGGGGAATAAACCCAAGAGTGAATCCCTAAATAAATATTATAGGATTTAGGGCCAATAATGACACTTTGAATGAAAAAAAATGACCTATCGAGGGCATCCTTTGCCTTTAATGAGGAATATAAGTACCACTAGCATCTCTTATCACTAGGTATGGGTGTTGGGGCCTTGTACATGGCTAGGGGAGGAAACTTGAACTTCAGGTCCTAAATGAAGCTTATTTCCATCTAGAGCCAATAAGGATGCCTCTAAAAACTATACATGGCCTCTTGAGAGTATCAATGGCATATTATTGTGGATGTCTGTGCCACTAGGTGGTTTTGAGTAAAAGGTATGTGTCTCAGGGCCTTGAAAATGATCTACCTTTTATGACCTTCTCCCCCTTTTCCCCTCTCACCCCATTGTTACACACCTATTTGTCACACTTAAGTGAGGGAGTGTTTGTCATGATCCCTAGACATGTTGGGAGAGAAATTTATCATATGATGGTCAAAATACTATGTGCACATGTATTATTCATTTTTATTGAAAAAAAAGGAAATTAATTTAGTGTGAGAATCCACCTCACATCTAGTTTCCTAATTTCAAGGAGAAGTTGAGAGTCACATGGATGGTTGAGATATTTTCTCAAACCAATATCCTAATTTGATGTGTCTTGAGAGATATTTCCTTGGATTGTTGAGTTAGTTCTCAAATAAATAAATAAATTAATTCCTTATGTGAGATCTTAGGGGAGGGAACTTGGGAATATCATACCTTTGATCTTGTGACATTCAAGAGAGAGGGGTATTTTATAGCATCATACCCATCATCTGGTAATGCATAAAGGGATTGGAAAAAAGAGACATTGGAGGAATTGTTGCAACATCGTCATTGAGGCTGAAAATCTTCCATATCTTTCAATTTTTAATATATAACTTGGTCTATTTCTCTTAATGTCTTCATTGTTCATTTAATGAATGTTTAAATTATCTTGTTTAATTCCAGCATAGATAAATCTACTTTCGTCTAATGATATATTATAGCATAAGAGGATTGTCTCGTCTCTTGTAGGAGGGATACTTCCATACTAGGAGCTTGGATATCAAATTCAATAGTTGGAGCAACGAGGAAAACCTACATGAAAGAGGTAATTCATCTACCTTTTCCTCTTTCTCTCTTTCTTATGATTTCATTAATGAACATATAAATTAGTCTTAAGGGGAATTTAGTGTCCATTTATTTACTTTTGTCTTGGATCAAAGGAAACCATATCTGAGGGGGGTTTCACCTATCCAAAGGGGGGAATTTACCACAACACAAAATTGGCGACCATACTTGGGAAAGTTCTCTTTAGTCTTTCCTTGGTTTCTTCTAGTCTTTTGAGTCTTTCTTGTTACATGGTATTTTTGGTTTTGATGCTTCTTCTTTGATCTCTCTCCTTCCCATATCATCATTGGGAAGCTCTCTGAGCCAAATATCTGACCCTATCTCAAATCTAGGTAAAGATTGAGTTTTTTAACCACTTTACATGTTTCATTTCCCCCCTATAAGGGAGTACATAGCAATGAAAATCTGTTCATTTACCCCTCACAATATCCTAGGGAGCAATAGTGTCCTTTTCATCGCCCTATTTGCATAGTTGCAGGAGTGATAATCTCTGTTTTGAGTGAAATTGGAGCTTTTTTTGCCTGAGTTTGGTCATATTTTTGTCTCGGGTCTCCTCACGAGAGCCTCTTATTTCTATATGAGTCTTTGATTTCTTAGGATCCAAGGGTCATCATTGGATTAATCCTCTTTGAGTCTCTTTTTATTTTCGACTTTGTTTGAATGCACATCACCATATTGGGTTAATTGTGATCCTTAGATTGCGTCTTTGGAATATTTGGATTGAATATCAATTGTTGTTGATCTATAATGTTATGAACTTTATTTTAAAGTTCTGAAACTAATATTTTTACTTTACATTCAAATCTCTTTTTTGAATTGAAAATTGCACTCATGTTTTGGGCTTTTATTTGCTTATGACCTATTATAAAATTGGTTTCTTGTTTTGAGTGGCAAGTATTGAGATATTTCTTTCATTTGAGTTCTTTTGATCCTTGTCAACCTACTTCATTGCATATTTTGGTTTACATTATTTTGTTGTGGAATTATTTTTGTTTGCATTTATTGTTTTTCATCCCATTTGAAAGAAAGAAAACAAAAGAAGTTGCATTAAAAATTTTCATTGCATTTGAAAGCATTGGAAAACCAAAAAGTGATTGCATTCTAGTTAGTGGGTGGAGAATTTTTAATCTTGCATTTTAAAGTGAAGTAAATTGAATTTTTAAGTGAAGTAAATCTTTGGGGGAAGGGCAGGGGGGAGAATCGTGTATCCTACAATTTATTTGACTCATATATCAAACACCTTTTGCATTCAAAGAGTAGTTCACGTTTCTTGGATTGAATATTATGCTTGGTTCTTTGCTTGAGACCTCTTGATCCTTTCTTGATCCAGAATATTTTCAAAAGAAAATGAAAGAAGAGATATTGCAATGAAATACACAAAAATATTGCCAGAAACTGGGAAATACAGTAATACATGATTTTTATTTTGTAAAGAATGGTGGCAGCTTTATCTTTGAGAAGAGATGTGATGGCTAAACTCATTTGCAAGAAGATGAGTACAATGAGGATATGAAGGTCCTTTTACAATAAACATGAATGTCAGAACCCTAGACATCCAAAAAAATAAACCTAGGAGATGAAGCACCAAAATTCATGTGGGCCCCGTTGGGGTATGTTAGTACATCAATTTCCCAGGGTCGAAACTTTTTCATATGATCTCCATTTTAGGCATGTGATATCCCGTTGGAAAGGTATTTTAGAGAACTACACATTATGCCATCAAAATTTGAATTAGTCAACAATTTGATTTTGGAAATCCCATAAAAGGTTGTTTAGGGCCTCAAAACAACCCCAAAAGTATAGAAAGATGTACACAGATGAAATATTCCAAAATAGGCCAGTTGCACTAGACGAACACCCACCAATATCCACCTGGATGCTATGTAGGGCTTCAAGACAGCTTCAAAAGTGAAGAACCCATAATTACAAATAAGTGTCCCCACTACAGAGAAACGTGTTGGAAGGAAAATTGTCAAGATGAGCCAGTTAGAACTTGGAACATGTGGGTGGCCAACAATATCTACCTAGATCAGTCCTCCTCCCTTAGGAAGCAATGGTATCCATTGTGTTGAGTGCCCGAGGAATAGGGGAAAGTGTTTGTAGAATATCAATCTTGGTGAGTTGTGTGCCTTGTTGGAGAAGTTGCGCTGCTTGTTCTGTGGAAGGCTGTCATGAGCCTATTGTTGGCGGGGTTGAATCTAGTCCACCAACCTGTTGTTTTTGGGCTTGACGGGGCATTATGTAGGCACCATCATAGGTGAAGAAACAATATTTTCTTTATCTTCTGCAATCTTCTTCTGCTGGATAGAAGGTGTTGATGTTGCAGTGGTTGCAGTGGCCTTTTATGCATCCTTTGAACAAATTGTGAAGAGGATTAATTTTGTAGTATTGGAGATTAACTTGCGACACTGTTTTGGTGGAACAATAGTCAGAACTACCTCTGGTATCATGTAGAGATGAGCCCCCAAAGTAATAATGACACTACGGGTTCGAGACTCATAAACAACATGATGTTTCCACATATATGGTTGGCCCAAAACAACATCACAGACATCAAGAGGGTCAACATCACATACTACCTCATCCTTGAAGGGCTCGAATCCATAGCACAAGTGACACTGTTGGCTAACATGGAGATCTTGTCCCTGGCGAAGCCACCTATTGTTTTATGGCTGTGGGTGTGGTGTTATCAATAACCCTAACTGTTTGACAACCTCATCTAAGATGAGGTTCTTCTGTCTTCTGATATCAACAATGAAATGCAATTGCGTCCCCTTCACCCACATCTGTGAATGTAAGAGGCGCTCCCCCTCTTCAGGATGTGTTGGTTCTTCTGGTTGAATTATTGCGGTCACAATAGTAGCAGTGGGTTCTGCATAGATAAGCTATCTTTTTTCATTATTTTGTGGATCATATTTCGAATCAGGGTTCAACTCCTTATCTTTGATCTCAGCCACCAATGACTATTTTGAGCGACATTCATTGGTGTTGTTCCAGGGTATTTTGTGGAAGTCGCTTCACTCCCCAGTGTCACTCCTCATATTTCCCTTACCCTTATTTTCCTGTGTCTTGGAGTGGTTTTCAGGAGGTTAGGGCCATATTTATCTTTCTTTGGTTGTTGTATATTTTTAGACTTGAACTCCTATTTGTTCCGGTGCCCAAATTTCTACTCGATTTTGAGAACATATAGATAGGTATCTCTCCCAGCGATGAGATATCTAGGAAATCCATTTTAGTTTGGTTGTAACTATGCAGAGCCCCACATTATTTCAAAACCAAATGTCCCTCGAAGTCTTTGATACCCATCTTGGTATGAAAGGTATGGAAATTATTTGTGAAATATAACACTATTTGGCCCTTCTCTTTCCACAGTGTGTTCCATGTCATGTATTGGTATTCATAGTTATCAACAGGGTAATATTGTTTCTTGATCGCATACACAAAAAAATCCCAAGTTATCTCGGCTTATTATATCCTAGATTCATGTGTGGAACTTTTCTTCCAATAAGTTTCCCACCAATGTTTGACATGGGGGAGAGCCTTGAGGACTGTGAAGGTGATATTTTCCCTGTTGGAAAAAAAGTGAACAAAGAAATAAGCTTCTAGAATATTTAACCATTTTTCTAGGGCATCTGCATCTATCTAACCTTAAAATATGGGGATATCAAAGTTAAGTTGTACCTTGAAGGAAGAAGTTCCTCCAAATTGGCCTCTTGATGAAGATGCACTTGTTTCTATCGAAAGGCGTTGAAGGACGTGGGAAAAATTCTCCATCGTTTTTTCCCTCTGTCGTGTGAGAGATTCCTCAAGAAATAGGTTAATAGAATCTTCTTCTCCATTGTTTTTCTTTTCTTCCACCATGGAAGGTTTCTTGGGTGTGCGAGAGAGATTTTCCTCAAGAGAGACAAGCTCGAGACCCAACTTTGTATTCTCAGACCTTGTTGGGGACATACAATGAAAAACAATCAAGAGCAGTCTGCTTTGATACCACTGATCCAGATTATTTTCGGAATGAAATGAAAGTAGAGATATTACAATGAAATACACATAAATATTTCCAGAAACATAGAAATACAAAAATACATGATTTCTATTAATGAACGAAATGTACAAAGACTCTAAAAATACAGAGTGCAAGACTCACTAGAATGGTGGTAGTGGTATCTCTGAGAAGATATGTGACGGCTGCAATCATTCGTAAGAAGATCAGTACAATGAGGCTCTAAAGGTAATTTTACAATAAACATGAATTCCAAAACCATAGACATCCGAAAACCTAATCCTAGGAGATGAAGTGCCAAAATTCACATAGGCCCCGTTGGGGTAAGTTTGTACATCAACTTCCCGGGGTCGTAATTTTTGCATACGATCTCCATTTTAGGCGTGTGATAGCCCATTGGAAATTTATTTTCCATAACTACACATTATGTTGTCAATCTCTGACTCCATCAACAATTTGACTGTGGAAAGCCCAAAAAATGTTGCTTAGGGTTTCAAAACGGCCCCAGAAGTACATAAATATTTTATGAGATGAAAACTACCAAAATAGGCCTATTAGATTAGATGGGTGGCCACCAATATCCACCTGGATGTTGTGTAGGGATTCAATATAGCCTTAGAAGTGAAAAACCCATAATTACAAATAAGTATCCCCATTACAAAGAAACATTTTGAACTGAAAATTGTCAAGTTGAGCCAGTTGGAATTTGGAATAGGTGGGTGGCCACCAATATCCACCAGGATCAGTCATCCCCCCTTAGGAAGAAATGGTCTCCATTGCATTGAGTTCCCGAGGAAGAGGGGAAATCGTTTGTTGAATATGAATCTTGGTGAGATGCTTGCCTTACTGGAGAAGTTGTGCTACTTGGTCTGTGGAAGGTTGTCATGAACCTGTTGCTGGCGGGGTTTAATCTATTCCACCAACCTGTTGTCTCTGGTCTTGACAGGGCATTGTGTAGGAACCATCGTAGGTGAAAAAACAATATATTATTTCTCTTCTGCAATCTGCTTCTTCTAGATAGAAGGTGTTGAGGATGCAGTGTGTAACGCCCCCTTTTCCCGGGCTCGACCGACGCTACTTCGCGGAATAACAACACTCACTCTTAATTATATAAACACCATGCATTTAAGCAATGAAGCAAATTTAGACTCAGAGTAAGCCTAAGAATTACTGCTATCATAATTTTAGACATGGTATTAGCATTAAGTCATATGCACAGCAGAATACATGATAATTATAAATACACAGACATGTAGAAACATAATTAAAACATCATCTGGTACTTATCTTGGAAACAATGGTAATTCCACCAACCAGGTGCAGGCCTTCCACAATCCTCCCAGCCTTAGACCAAACTTCTCATCAAGCTCAGCAGTGGGTCACCCCTGAGCTAGGACTAAGCTCCACCCGAAGGCAAGGAATCCTAGGCTAGGCTGAGATTACAGAGAAAACACACAATCACAAGGAAGAAATTCTCTCCCAGGAACCACTCATACTCACTGCCCATAGACCCTCCTTCCCCACATGCCTGTTCCACCCCAGGAGTATACACCTTCTCTGTCACTTGGAAAGTTCTTCGGCTTCTAACCTCTCTTGCCTTCGGTTTTAGCAATAGACCGGACCAGAAATTTTCAAGCTCTATGGCAGCTACAAGGCTCCTTCCCAGAGTTCTCTCCTTCCTCTGCGCACTCTCTCACCTGGAGAGAGTTTCTCACAGGCCAAGAAACCTTCTCTTCCAACTTCAATCACCTCTCTCACCTGGAGAGAGTGTTTTACAAACTGACCAACAAGCCACACACAGTCCAGCACTGCGTGGCCACGACAGCCAATGGGGAAAACAAACACCGTCTTTCCAATAGGCTCAACAATGGTAGGATGGTATCATGGTTATGGATTTGGGACAGAGACTCCACGCACAGGCTTGATCTGCTCTGACAGGGATGCATCGGCTTTCCAAGAATCAACATAGACTATCCCGAAATCAAAACACAAGCTTTTGGTTCAGAGGGTGTATGGGGTATCTCTTCCAGGGGTCGGACCGGATGTACCATTCAAAAGATCGAGTAGAATGGAGGAGGAACCCCCATCATGGCTCATCTCAGTTGTTTTATTTGCATGGTCTTGGGTTGACAGTTTTCACCCATGAAACTGCATGCATTCCATCAACATGCATTCCCCCCCACCATTTGGAAGTCACACGTCATTCCAAAAGAACTCAACATAAAACATATTATGCACATGTCTTTTGGAATAATATTAAAATATTATTCCCAAGGACTTAATCCCTTAGTCTTATCCCCTAGGCTCAACACTTAGCCCCTTTTCCCACCTTCCAGCCCTTAATCCCTTGCCCACTCTATGGATGCTTAGTCCCCCATCACTCATTCATTGTGTCAACCTGCACGCAGTGGTGTTTATATTTTTTATTAATGTGATGCATACATACAGGTACAAAATCAGGCTCTTGGCCTTCAACCCTTGGGATCTCTATCCTAACAATCACATAAGCCCACCGGCTTATATATACTTGGATCACCAGCCTATAAGACATATTTACAATTCATTTCATAAACCAAATTGACAAGGGCTCGGCTTTGGGGACATTACAATCCCCCTCCCCTTATTTCTGCATTGTCCTCAATGCAACTTCACACTGCATTTGCAATCTTTTCAAAATTTTCAAAAAGATGTGGGTACTCTGCCCGCATAACATCTTCATGCTCCCATGTCACATCCTCAGGACCGTACCAGGTCAACTGGACCTTTACAAGCTCTATGGCTCGATTCTGGAGCTGTTTGCTTTTCCTGTCCAATACGCACACAGGATGCACTTGCAGGACACCTTCTGGTTCCACCTGAATCACATTTCAATCGATAACATGATTAGCATTAGGTATAAATTTCTTAAGCAGTGAAACATGAAACACATTATGTACAGTCATAGATGCAGGTAATGCAAGCATGTATGCAACTGGCCCAATCCTTTCTAGGATCTCAAATGGCCCACAAAATCTTGTTGCCAACTTGGCACAACTTCCCAGCTTCAGGGAACTCCTATTAGTTTTCACTTTCAGGAGAACATGATCACCCACTTTGAATTCTCTGTGGGTTCTGTTAATATCAACATAACTTTTCTGCCTGTCCTGGGCAGCCTTTAAATTCTATTTAATTCTTATCATTTGGTCTTCCATCTCTTTGAGCAACTCAGACCCAACTACTGCTCTGTCAGCTGGATTATCCCAACTCACTGTAGTGTTTCACTTTCTTCCATAAAGTACTTCAAATGGGCTCATCTTCAATGATGCATGATACCCATTGTTGTAGGCGAATTCTACTAAATGTAGGTAGTCTTCCCATCTTGATGGTTTATCCATCACATACATTCTCAGCATGTCTTTTATTACTCTATTCACCCTCTTTGTCTGTCCATCAGACTCGGGATGATACGTTGTACTAAAATTCAGATTCATTATGAATCCTTTGAATAGTCCTTTCCAAAAATTCGAGGTGAATTTCGGGTCCCTATCAGACACAATCACCTTAGGAATTTCGTGCAAGCATGCCACTTCTTTTAAGAATATATCAGCAATATCTGCTACATTGTGAGTGGTCTTAAATGGAATAAAATGGGCAGCTTTCGTAATCTTGTCCACCACCACCATGATAGAATCATGCTGCTTTCTTGTTCTGGGCAATCCTGTAATAAAATCCATTGTCACCACTTCCCATTTCCACTCAGGAATGGGTAAAGGATGCAATGACCCTACTGGGTGCCTATGCTCAGCCTTAACTTTTTGGCACTTCATACATCTTTCGATGTATTCAGCGATATCTCTCTTCAAACTCGTCCAAAATTAATGTCTTTTGACTACTACCACAGTCTTCTGATATCCAGGATGTCCAGCATAAGTCACGTTATGCTTTTCTTTTAGAATTGTCAGCTTCAATTCTTGGACATTGGGTATGTACACTCTGTTTTTATACAGAAGTAATCCATCAGCTACCAAGGTGTAACTTTCCTTTTTTTTTGGTCTCTCACGCTGTTGTAGCTTTGCTACCAAGTCTTAGTACTGCAAATCAACATTTACAGCTTCCAGAATTCTATCCCTGATATCAGTCCTATACATGCTAATGGCTATAGAATGTAATTTGTGCACTTTTTTGCTAAGTGCATCAGGCACCTTGTTTTCCTTCGCTTTGATATGCTTGATATCAAATTCATATTCGCATAGAAACTCCATCCATCTACTTTGCCTAGCATTTAAAGTTGGTTGATCAAATAAATATTTCAGACCGTTTTGGTCTGTTCTCAATTCAAATCTCCTCCCCATGAGGTAATGTCTCCATTTCCTCAGAGCGTGAAAAATTGCTGCCAACTCCAAATCGTGAGTGGCATAATTCTTTTCATGATCTTTCAGCTTCCTGGACTCATAAAAGATTACAAATCCATCTTGGCTGAGAACTCCTCCCAACCCCTCCTTACATGCATCTATGCACACTACGAAATCCATATTTGGATCTGTAGTTCTCAGGACTGCAGCATTGGTTAACAACTACTTCAATCGCTAAAAAATCTTCTCACACTCTTCAGTCCACTGAAAATTCTTCTCCTTCCTTTGCAAGGAAGTGATAGGGTGAGCTATCTTTGAGAACCATGCTATAAACCTTCTGTAGTAGCCCGCTAGACCCATAAAAGATCTAACTTCCGCCACATTCCTCGGTGCTGACCATTCTTAGATGGCCTCAACCTTTTCAGGATCCACAACTATCCCTTCTTCTGAAATAATATGCCCCAAGTAATGGATCTGTCTTTGATAAAATGAGCATTTGCTCAGCTTGGCATACAACTTGTGTTCTCTCAACACTTGCAACACCATTCTCAGGTGTTTTTCATGCTCTCCCTCTGACTTGGAATACACTAAGATGTCATCCAAGAAGACTATGACAAACTTGTCTAAATAGTCCCTGAATACACCATTCATCAAGCACATAAAAACAACAGGTGCGTTTGACAGTCCAAACGACACCACTATGAACTTGTAATGACCATACCTTGTTATAAAGGTAGCCTTGATGATTTCCTCATCCTTTATTCTCACCTGGTGATATCCGGATCTAAGATCTATCTTTGAAAATATTTTCACACCGTTCAATTGATCGAAAAGATCATCGATCCTTGGCAAAGGATACTTGTTCTTGACAGTTACTTTGTTCAACTATCTGAAATCAATGCACAACCTCATAGTTCCATCCTTCTTCTTCATGAACAGGACCAGGGAACCCCAGGGTGACACACTGGGGCGAATGTACCCCTTCTTCAAAATCTCTTCAAGCTGTAATTGCAACTCTTTCAGCTCTGGCATACTCATTCTATAAGGATCCTTCGAAACTGGAGCTACTCCCGTCATCAAATTTATAGAAAAATCGATGTCTCTCTTCAGAGGTAGTCCATGTACCTCCTAAAATACGTCCTTGAACTCTGTGAGTACTTCATGGTCTCTAATATTTGCGACTTCATCTCTGGATGCTTCTTCTACATGAGCTGCAAATAATTGACAGCCTTTCCTATAGCACTTCTTCAGCTGCATGGTTGATATTTCTCTAACAGCCACGACTCTGGGAATTCCTTGGACTGTTTTCTGATTTCCCTCCTCATCCAGGCATGTAAACCACTTGTTACAGTAGTCCATAAGGGCACGGTGTTGGTCCAACCAGTCCATCCCAATTAAGAAGTCATAAGATTCTAAAGGCAGAATATTCAATTCAGCCTTAGTGCTCAATCCACCCATGTCTATGGAACATAACTTAATCAACTCAGTGACCTTCCTCTTGGTTCCTGTAGCCAACTGCACTAACCAAGACTTTTCATGTTTGCTTCTTGATAAATGAAAACTTTCCACCACCCTAGGATCTACATAACTATGGCTAGCCCCTGAATCGATTAAAATGATAAATGGTCGGTTGTTAATCATACCTTATACTTCAATCATGTGTGATTGAAGTTCAGCTTGCTTGTTGCCCAGGGCTGCGTAGATCCTTGGCATTCTACTACCCATATCCTCCACTGTTTCAGCTTGCTGAACTTTGTGGACGGTTCTCATTTTATCTTTTATGTGAGGGAAATGTCGGTACCTATGGTTTCCTTTACAACACCAACACTCCATAGGTGGCAGTCTAGGCATTTGCTCACCCACTTCAGCCTTCCTGGGCTCTCTAAAAGATGGCTGTCCCAGAGGACTATTTCTGAAAAAGGGAGAATTGTTTCCCTTCTGCCTCTGTTCTTTCCTGAACTTATTCTGATCATCCCAAGCCTTTCGAAAGGTAGGATTTTCTCTTTGTTGTTCATACAAGCATTTCTCCCTTCTTATTGTTTCTTCCATAGTATTAGGATCATCATACTAAATCTTATCACCGATGGAAGGTGGAATTCCACTCAAATACCTTTGAATCTTGACAACCTCATCTTTGATGAATGGAACATACTTCAGTGGTTCCAAGAAACTTCGTTTGTATTCATCAATGGTCATGCTGCCTAGCTTGAGTTCAAAGAACTCCGTCATCTTTCTGTCATAGTATATTTTAGTCAGGTATTTCTTCTTGAAATACCTCTTGAACTCCTTCCAAGTGATATCTTTCTCTCTGATGTGCTACACTTGCACAAACGGATCCCACCACATGGATTCTTTTCCTTTTAGCTGATACATCGCAATTCTTCCTTCTGCATGAGCGGAATAATTCTACAGTTGGAAATATTTCTTCATGCCAAGAAACCATGTTTCAACATCTTCCTCCTTCTTGTGTTTGCCATCAAATGTTGGAGGCTTGATCTTGTTCATATCTCCTTTCAATTCATCCACTCCAGATCTTCGGTGTTTTCTGGTAGGGGATGGTCTTGAACTAATGTGTGCTCCCCTGTCGGAATGTTTTGGGAGAGACAGTAATGTCTGCTACCACTCCTTGAAATTATTCTCCTCTCAGGGGTCCTGACACTTCTTGATCTGCTTGTGTAACTCTCTTTTTCCAATCTCCTTTCTATTATTTCCAGGCTCTTCAACATCTTTAAGTTGAATTCACCCTGATGATCCTTGATCCTCATGAGCTTTCGGCTATCGTCTCAGCGAGCCTGGGCATCTTTCTACAATCTTTCAATGAGTTTCATCATATGTCATTCCTTATCCAATTCTCTTATGTGCCCATTGGAGTTCAATCCTTCGACTCCCGGGTTGATATCCCTTCCTTTTATTTCTCTCTCTGAAATGGAGGCAATTTGCATCTCTTCCATTTCTATACTCAGCGTAGATTCACTAGTGTCCTGACACTCGTTGAACTCTGCACACACAATCTACTATCAATCTGAAGTTTTTCAGGCCCTTAACCTTCAAGAAAACTTACAACATTCATAAACCAACGTGAACAAGAAAAACATTTTGATTCTATTAAGTTTTATGAGCTTTGTTCAACTCTGCAAATTTTGGGACTTCGAAACTTCAGGGTCTCAGTTTACAAAGTTCCAATAGTTAAACCCTCAACGGTTCTTTCGTCTTCAAAATTTTTGAGACTTCGGGTTTTTGGGTGATAGTTCCAACCCTCGTAACCAAAGTCACCTTTCGCAACTCACGAGCTCACGAGTTCGTGAGTCAAAGACCCTCTTCTCCTTTACTCCAAACACCGATACCCAAGATGCGATACGGGTATGGCTCCCTCCTCGCTAGCGCCTGCTACATATGACCATAGGCTAGGGCTAAGTGATATCACTTCTTCACTAACTCGTGACTTTGGGAGTTGGAGTGTTGAGCCTTCGTGCTCCTCCTTTGTGAATTCCGAAATCGCGATTTACTTTATTCTCCGGGCCCATAACACAGCTGTCGCCCTTCACCACAGTGGAGCATGGCCTTTTCAGGAGGGTCCATGTCACCTTCGGTGATGTCATCGAGTCCCACCACTCTCGCCTGTCTTCTCAACTCGCTGACACGTGGTACACATCCATGCGCCCACATCCACTCTAAGTGCAGCCCAAAGGTTAGACTTCTTCTCAGATCTACGACGCAGATCTTTTTGACATTTCAAGGTTTCGGGCATTGGGAGTTCGTGCATCCCCACATCTCGAACTTTCATTTGCCGAAATCCTGAAATTACGGTCTAATCCTCCACTTGATCCAACGGTTAGTTCATCTCTCACGATCTATAGTGTAGATCATTTTGGTATTTCTCATATCGCGATTCCTGCATTCCTGCGCAACTCTAAAGGGTTTTAAGCCCTGCGCACATTTTCTAGATCCGACGGTCACGAGGGTTCGCCTTCCCTCCCGAAAAGATCCTAAGGATCCAACACTTCTGGTGTGGAGTCCTCTCTCCCTATGGCCATATACCATACCGACTGTGGTTTCATAACATGGCTACACCTCCTGAGCTTTGTAAGCACGGTGAAGTAATATCCTTGGCACTCAAGAGCACTCAAAGGTCCGAAATTGGTCCTCCAGACACAATTCCTCCTCAAACTCTTGGTCCAAATACCCTTATCTGGCCCATCTAGGCTCAACGTCGAAACCTTGGCTCTGATACCATACTGTAATGCCCCCTTTTCCTGGGCCTGGCCGGTGTTACTTCGTGGAATAACAACACTCACTCTTAATTATATAAACAACATGCATTTAAGAAATGAAACAAATTTAGACTTTGAGTAAGCCTAAGAATTACTGCTATCAAAATTTTAGACATGGTATTATCATTAATTCATATGCACAGCATAATACATGATAATTATAAATACACATACATGCAGAAACATAATTAAAACATCATCTGGTACTTATCTTGGAAACAATGGTAATTCCACCAACCAGGTGCAGGCCTTCCACGATCCTCCCAGCCTTAGACCACACTGCTCATGAAGCTCAGCAGTGGGTCACCCCTGAGCTGGGACTAAGCTCCACCCGAAGGTAAGGAATCCTAGGCTAGGCTGAGGTTACAGGGAAAACACACAATCACAAGGAAGTAATTCTCTCCAAGGAACCACTCATACTCATTGCCCACAGACCCTCCTTCCCCACATGCCTGTTCCACCCCAAGAATATACACCTTCTTTGTCGCCTCGACAGTCCTTCGGCTGCTAACCTCCGTTGCCTTGGGTTTCAGCAACATATCGGACTAGAATTTTCCGAGCTCTGTGGTAGCTATAGGGTTCCTTCCTAGAGTTCTCTCCTTCCTCTGCACACTCTCTCACCTGGAGAGATTTTCTCACATGCCAAGCAACCTTTTCTTCCAACTTCAATCACCTCTCTCACCTGGAGAGAGTGTTGTACAAACTGACTAACAAGCCACACGCAGTCCAACATTGCGTGGCCATGACAACTAATGGGGAAAATAGACACGGGCTTTCCAATAGGCTCAACAATCGCAGGATGATCACACGGTTATGGATTTGGCACAGAGACTCCACGCATAGGCTCGATATGCTCCGACAAGGATGCATTGGCTTTCCAAGAATCAACACAGGCTATCCTGAAATCCAAACACAAGGTTCTGGCTCAGAGGGTGTACGAGGTATCTCTTCCAGGGGTCGGACCAGATGTACCATTTAGAAGATCAGGTAGAATGGAGGAGGAACCCCCATCATGTCTCATCTCAACCATTTTATTTGCATGGTATTAGGTTGACACTTGTCACCCATGAAACTGCATGAATTCCATCAGCATGCATTCCCCCCCACCATTTGGAAGTCACATGTCATTCCAAAAGAACTCAGGGTAAAACATATTGTGCACATGTCTTTTGGAATAATATTAAAATATTATTCCCAAGGACTTAAGCCCCTAGGCTCAACGCTTAGCCCCTTTTCCCACCTTCCAGCCCCTAATCCCTTTCCCACTCTATGGATTCTTAGTCCCCCATCACTCATTCATCGTGTTGGCCTGCATGCGGCAGTGTCTATATTTTTTATTAATGTGTTGCATACATACAGGTACAAAATCAGGCTCTTGGCCTTCAACCCTTAGTCTCTTTGGCCTAACAATCACATAAGCCCACTGGATTATATAAACTTGGATCACCAGCCTATAAATCATATTTACAATTCATTTCATAAACTAGATTGACAAGGGCTCGACTTTGGGGACATTACACAGTGGTTGCAGTGGCCTTTTGTGCATCCTTTGAAGAGATTATGAAGAGGCTAGTAGTAAATATTTTAGTATTTTGTTAGATTTGTTGTGATGAACAATTCCAGTGGAATATCCACAACAATTTATAGATCAGAAGCAATGAAATTTTTGAACTTGGGGTTGATTTTGAAAATCACTGACACAGGTTATTTTGGGTAGTGTGCTCACATGGGCTTTAGAAAAAGACACTTGTAGGAGCTTATAGAACTCAATTATGCTACTTAGATTGGATTTCATGCCCCTGGACCAAATTCTCAATGTGTCCTTGAATGGATTCAAGAAGTGAGTTACAAGTCACCATCAAAATATGATCAAGACTCAAATCATCATACCATCAATTGAGTTGGACTTCTAACATCAGATAATAGCTAGGGGAACCCCTCTGCCATGATTCCATTTCCCATAAAATGTTTTATTCGCCAATATTTAGAGCTGGGGTTTTGGTCAGTAAGAGACATTGCAATTTTTTCACTAGGGATAGATTTTGAAAAACATTGGCTCATGAAATTATTAGTAGTGTTCTCACATGGGACTTGGCCAAAAATAATTTCAATATATTACTAAACAAAATTGTTCTTCTCACTTTGGATTCTATGCTCTCGAACCAAAGTCTCAATGTGTCCCTGAATGAATTCAAGAAGAGATTTGTAACCCCCTATAAAATTGTAAATAGGAATAATATCGATGAACTGCCAAATGCATTGGACTCCTAAATTTGGATTACAACTAGGGGAATGAGTCTCCTATGATTCCATTTCCCATATAATGTTTTATTCGACGATATTTCTAACTAGGGTTTTTCATAGTGAGAGAATGAAATTTTAACGATGGGGGTGGATTTTACAAAACATTGTCTTGGGTGATTACAGATAGCATGCTTGTGACAACATCCTTGTCCAAAAAGACTTGAAGGAGGTTACAAAACTCAATTATGTTGCTAGTTTTGGATTTTACACCACAAGACAAAATTATGAATATCTCTCTAAATGACTTCAAGAAACGAGTTGCAACTCACCATAGAACTATAACTGGGACTCGAATCGACAAACCATCAATTGAATTGGAATATTTACATCATATTATAGCTAGGGGTCACTCTCTCCTATAATTCCATTTCCTAAAAAAAAATATTCGATGATCTCTGGAACTAGGGTTTCACTGAGTAAGAGACAATGCAATTTTTCACTTGGGGTGAATTTTGAAAAACACTAGCTTGAGATATTACCGATAGCATGATTACATGTAATTTATCCAAACAAAATTGCATGAGATTATAGAAAATAATTATGTTTCTCCATTTATATTTTGTGTCCATGAACCAAATTCTCAATGAGTTCCTAAATGGCTTTAGGAAGCAAGTTGCAACTTGCCATAAAATGCAAAATGAGAATTGGATTGATGAATCATACAATTAATTGGTCTCCTGACATTATATTACAACTAGGGGAACCTCTCTCCTATGATTCTATTTCCCATAAAATCTTTTATCTGCCAATCTTCATAACTAGGGTTTTGTTCAGTAAAAGGCAATGTAATTTTTGCATTGGGGGTCAATTTTGCAAAACACTAGCTCAAGAAATTCTAGGTAGCATTCTTAGGTGGGCCTTCACCAAAAACACTTGTAGGATCTTACATAACTCAATTATTCTTCTCTATTTGGATTTTATGCACCCAAGCCAAATTCTCAATGTATCCCTAAATGGCTTCATAAAGTGAATTGAAAATCACAATAAAACTCTAATCGGGGCTCATTTCGGTTAATTATTTATTATTTTGGGATACTGAAATCATGTTACAACTAGGGGAACCCCTATCCTATGATTTCATTTCATGGAAATAGTTTTTTTCAATAATCTTCATAACCAGGGGTTTGTTTACTAAGAGATAATCAATTTTTGCTCTAAGGTTTGAATTTTCAACACATTGTCTCGAACAATTGTGGGTAGCATGATCATGTGAGCCATGCAAAAACACACTTGTAAGATCTTTAAAAAATCAATTATACTACTGAGTTTGTATTTTATGCCCCTAGACAAAATTCTTAACGTGTCCCTAAATGGCTTTAGGAAGTGAGTTGCAACTCACCATAAAACTCTAACTAGGACTTGTATCTATTGACTACCAATTGTGTTGGAATCCTTAAATTGGATTACAAATAGAGGAACCCCTATCCTATTATTCCATTTCCTAAAAAAAAATTATTTGATGATATCCAAAACTAGGGTTTTTCTTAGTAAGAGACATGTGGTTTTCACTTAGAGAAATTGAGACATATCACCTTCATTCGTGGGATATCAAATAATGCCTCTAATGTTACTAGATATTGATAAATACCTACAAAAATTCTTTCCTTGAACCCCCTCCCAATACATATTTCCAATAAAATAAACCCTTATTTTTACTAGATACCCCTTTTTATACATCCCAATACCTATAAACGCCCCTATACTACACATCCCCCCCCAATACCTACAATATCTTGACTTTATTTTTCACAATTTAAAAACCCCCTTTATGAATGAATGTTATAAGGTATTGGTCAACAAGGTGAAGCCCCTATGGTAAGAGACAATGCAATTTTTGCACTAGGGGTGGATTTTTCAAAACAATAGCTTAGTCAAGTATGTGTAGAGTGATCACATGGGCCTTAGCCAAACACAATTTCAGGAGCGTATCGTACCAAATTATGCTACTCATTTTGGATTTTTTCCTTGCAAACCAAATTTTTAAAGTGTCTTTAAATAGCTTCAAGATGCAAGTTGCAACTCGCCCTAAAACTCTAACCGAGACTCGGATTGTTGAATTTTCAATTGCATTGGACACCTGACATTGAATTATAGCTAGGGGAAAACCTCTCCTCTGATTCCATTGCTTGAAATTTTTTTTATTCAATGATCTATGAAACCATGGTTTTTCTTAGTAAGAAATAATTAAAGTTTTGTACTAAGGGTGGATTTTGCAAAACACTGGCTCAGGCGATTATGGGTAGCATGCTCATGTGGGCCTTTTCAAAACACACTTGAAGGATATTGTATAGCTCAGTTATGCTAATCATATTATATTTTATGCATCTAGATCAAATTCTCAATGTTTTCCTGAATGGCTTCAGGAAGCGAGTTGCAACTCACCATAAAACTCCATTTGTGACTCAGATGATGGAATCATCAATTACATTAAATCCATGAAATCATATTGCAACTAGGGGTACCCCTCTCCTGTGATTCCATTTCCCGCAAAATGTTTTATTCATCGATATTTGAAACTAGAGTTTTCCTTAGTAAGAGACAATGAAATTTTTGCACCGGGGGTCGATTTTGTAGAACACTAGCTTAGAAAATTGTAGGTAGCATGCTAATATGTTCCTTGGAAAAACACACTCACAAGAGCTTATGGAATTCAATTATGATTCTCAGTTTGGACTTTATTCCCTTGGAATAAATTCTCAATGTGTTTACAAATGCATTTGATAAGCGAGTTGCAACCCACCATAAAACTCGAATTGAGAAATACATTGTTGAACCATTGGTTGTGTTTCAATCTTGGCATTGAATTACAACTATGGAAATCCCTCTCTTGTGATATCATTTCCTGAATTTGTTTTTATTTGAGTATCTTAATTAATAGGGTTTATCTTAGGAAAAGATAAAGAAATTTGTGCAATAGGGGTTGATTTTGAAAAAATGGGCTCTGGAAATTGTGGGTATTTTGATCATGTGGGCCATGGATTAACACACTTGCATGAGCTTAAAGAGATCAATTATGCTTCTAGGTTTGGACTTTATGCCACTGAGTCAAATTCTCCCTAAATGGCTTCATGAAGTTAGTTGCAGCTTACCATGAAATTACAACTAGGACTCAAATCATTGAACTATTGATTATGTTGGAATACTTACATCTGATTACAACTAGGGGAACCCCTCTCCTATAATTCCATTACTTGAAAAATGTTTTATTTGAGGATCTAGAGAACTAGGGTTTTTCTCAATAAGAGGCAATGCCATTTTTGCACCAGGGGTGGATTTTGAAAAACACTTGCTCAAACAACTATGGGTAGCATCCTCACATGGTCCATGGAAGAAAAAAAATTTATACTCTTATGAAACTCAATAATTCTGCTCAATTTTGATTTTATGCCCCTAGACAAAATTCTCATTGTGTGTTTGAATGGCTTCAAGAAGCAGGTTGCAACTCACCATAAAAATCTCATCAGGATGTAGATTGACAAATCATCAATTACATTGTATTTATGACATCAAATTACAAGGAGGCACACTCCTCTCTTGTTATTTCATTACCTATTTTTTTATTTGATTATATATGTATTTAAGATTTTTCTTAGTAAGAGATAACACAATTTTTACACTAGGGGTGAGTTTTTTTAAAAATGGCTTGGGTGATTGTGGGTATTATTATCATGTTATACTTATCTAAATAAACTCATAAAAACTTACAAAACTCAATTATGTTTCTCAGTTTGGATTTTATGCCCCAGATCAAATTTTCAATGCGTCCATGAATGGATTCAAGAAGTGAGTTTCAACTCACCATAAAAACACAACCGATACTTAGATCACCAAAACATCAATTGCATTGGACCCTTGAAATTTTATTAAGCCTATGGGAACCCATATTCTATGATTAAATTTCCCATAAAACTTTTTATTCAATGATCTATCAAACTAGGGTTTTTCTTAGTAAGAGACAATGCATTTTTTTCACTAGGGGTCGATTTTGAAAAACACTAACTTGGATTATTATGGGTAGAATTATCACATGGGACTTATCAAAAAACACTTGCAAGAGCTTATGGAACTCAATTATGCTACTCATTTTGAATTTTATGCCCCTCAAACAAATTCTTAATGTGTCCTTATAAAGCTTCAAGATGTGAGTTGTAACTTTCCATAAAACTCTAACGAGGACTCATATCATTGAACCATAGATTGTGACGAAAACCTGAAATAATATTATAGCTATGGGAATCATTCTCTTAAGATTCTATTACTCAGAAAAAAAAAGTACTCAATGATCTTCGAAACTAAGGTTTTTCTCAATAAGAGACAATGCAATTTCAACACTAGGGGTCTATTTTTCAAAACACTATCTTGGCAAATTGTGAGTAGCATAATAAATAATAAATATTGTGATGGAATCATGGAATTGGATTAAATATAGGGGAGTCAATCTCCTACGATTCCATTTCCTAAAAAAAAAATTGATGATCTCTGGAACTAGGGTTTTTCTCAATAAGAGACAATGCATTTTTTGCACTAGGGGTGGATTTTGAAGAACACTGAATTGAGAAATTGTGGGGAGAATAATCGCATGGGCCTTGGAAAAAAAAAAAATTAGGAGATTATTGAACTCAATTATTTTGCTCGGTTTGGAGTTTATTCCCCTGGACCAATTTCTCAAAGTGTCCATGAATGGTTCATAAAGAAAGTTGCAACTCAACATAAAACTATTAATGGGGCTCAGATATCCAAAATATCAATTGAATTGGAATCTTGACATCATATTATATATCTTGGAGTCTCTCTCCTTTGATTCCATTTCCTAGTAAAAAAAATATTTGACAATCTCTTGAAGTAGGGTTTTTCCCATTAAGAGACAATGCAATTTTGGCACTGAGGTTGGATTTTGTAAAACACTTTGGCTAGAAATTGTGGGTAGTGTTATCATGTCAAACTTGGAAAAAAAAACTTTCCATATATTACAAAATGCAATTATGATACTCGGTTTGGATTTTATGCCCCCATACCAAATTCTCAATGTGTCCCTAAATGGCTTCAGGAAGCAAGTTGCAACTTGCCATAAAACTATAACTGATAAAATTTCAACTGAATTGGAATCATGAGATCATATTACAGTTAGGGGAATCCCTATCCTATGATTCCATTCACCAAAATAAAAATTATTCAACGATCTTTGTATCTAGGTTTTTTCTCAGTAAGAGAAAAAGATATTTTTTCACTAGGGGTTGATTTTGAAAAACATTGTCTCAAGTAATTGTGTCTAGTGTGATCATTTGGGCCTTGGAAAAACAAACCTGAAAGATCTTATGGAACCCAATTATGCTATTCAATTTGTATTTTATTCCCTTGAACCAAATTCTCAATATGTCCCTCGATGGCTTCAAGAAGCAAGTTACAATTTGCCATAAAACTCTAACTAGGATTTTCATTGTTGAACCATCGATTTTGTTGGAATAATTAAATATGATTACAAATAGTATAACTCCTCTACAATTATTCCATTTCCTAAAAAATGTTGTATTCAACAATCTCTATAACTAGGGTTTTGTTCAATAAGAGACAATGTGATTTTTGCACTACAGGTCGTTTTCCAAAAACTAGGTTGGGAAATTATGGGTAGTTTTCTCACATGGACCATGGAAGAACACAATTGGAGGATATTATAGAACTCAATTATTCTTCTTAGATTGTATTTTATTTACCTAGACCAAATTCTTGATGTGTCCCTAAATGGATTTAGGAAGTAAGTTGCAACTCACCATAAAAATGTAATTGGGACTTAGATTATCGAATTGTATGTTATGTTTTACTCATAACATTAGATCATAGCTAAGGGAACCCATATCCTATGATTCCACTACCCAAAAGTGTTTTATTTGATGATCTCCAAAACTAGGATTTTTCTCAGTAAGAAACAATACAATTTTTGCACTAGGGGTGGATTTTTCAAAACAGTAGCTCAAGTGATTGTGGGTAGCATCTTCTAATGGGTCTTGGAAATAAACAATTTTGTGATATTGTGAAACTCAATTATGTTTCTCATTTTGGATTTCATGCCCATGAAAAAAATTCTTGATGTGTGCCTAAATGGCTTTAGGAAGAGAGTTTCAACTCACCATGAAACACTAACTGAGACTCTAATAGATGAATTGCCCATTTATTTAGGCTATCGACATTGGATTATAGATAGGGACATCCCTCTCTTATGATTTAATATCTCAAAAAATGTTTTAGTCGATGATCTCCGGATATTGAAAAATATTGGCTCGAGTGATTGTGGGTAGTATTCCCACATCACCCTTAGAAAAACAAACTCTCAACAACTCACAAAACACAATTATGCTACCCAATTTGGACATTATACCCCTAGACCAAATTCTTAATGTGTTCCTGAATGGCTTCATGAATCGAGTTGAAAATTTCCATAAAACTCTAAATATGACTCAAATTATCAAAATTTTGATTGAGTTGGGCCCTTTTCATTGGATTAAAGATAGGGGAAACCCTATCCTTCGATTCCTGTGAGCAGAAAATGTTTTCTTCAATGATCTTCAGAACTAGGGTTTTTTTGAGTAAGAGACGATGCAATTTTTGCACTAGGGATCGATTTTACAAAACACTAGCTTGAGTGATTATGGGTAGCATGATAACATAGCCATTGGAAAGACACACTTCTAGGAGCTTATGGAAATCAATTATTTTGCTTGATTTAGATTTTATGCCTCTAGACCAAATTCTCAATGTGTCCTAAATGGCTTCAAGAAGCGAGTTGCAACTTTCCATAAAACTATGACTAGGACTCATATCACCAAAATATCAATTGTTTTATACTCTTGAGATTGTATTACAACTAGGAAAACTCCTTTTGTTTGATTCCATTTCCCCCAAAATGTTGTGTTCGATGATCTTCAAAACTAGGGTTTTGCTCAATAAGAGACAATGTGATTTTTGCACTAAGCGTTGATTTTGCAAAACATTGGGTCGGGTGATTGTGGGTAGTGTGATCACATTTTCCTTGGCCAAATACACCTACAGGATCTTGTGGAACTCAATTTGGATTTTATTCCCCTAGACCAAATTCTCAATGTGTCCCTAAATGGATTTACAAAGTGAGTTGCAACTCACCATAATACTTTAAACGAGACTCAAATCACGAAATTGTCAATTTTTTTAGGCTCCTAAAATGATATTTAATTTAGGTGAATCCCTATTGTAGGATTCCATTTTTTGAAAAAACAATTATTCGATGATCTCCAGAACTAAGGTTTTTCTCAATAAGAGACAATGAAAGTTTTGCACTAGTGGTCAATTTTGAAAAACCTGGCTTAGGTGATTGTGAGTAGCATGTTCATTTTTACCTTGGCCAAACACACTTTCAATATCTTACATAAATAATTTTGGATCTTATTCCACCTGAAAAAATTCTTAATGTGTCCCTGAATGGTTTCAAGAAGCGAGTTGAAACTCACCATAAGACTTTAACTCGGAAGTGTGCTCACATGTTCCTTAGCCAAATACACTTGTAGGATATTTTGGAACTCAATTATGCTACTTAGTTTGGATTTTATTGTCCCATACCAAATTCTCAATGTGTCCCTAAATGGATTTAGGAAGTGAGTTTCAACTCATCATAATACTTTAAACCATACTCAAATCACCAAATTCTCAATTTTTTTTGACTCCTAACATCATATTTCATTTAGGTGAATCCCTATTGTATGATTCCATTTTGTGAAAAAACAAATTATTCAATGATCTCCAAAACTAGGGTTTTTCTCAGTAAGAGACAATGCAATTTTTTCACTAGTGGTTGATTTTACAAAAAATGGCTTAGGTTATTGTGGGCAGATTTTTCATTTTGACCTTGGACAAACACACTTTCAAGATATTACATAAATCATTTTGGATATCATGCCCCCTGACAAAATTCTTAATGTGTCCCTGAATGGTTTCAAGAAGCGGGTTGCAACTCACCATAAGAATTTAACTCGGAATCAAAACATCAAATCATTGATTGTGTTGGAATATTAACATCATATTAATGTTAATATAACCATTCTCCTATGATTCCATTTCTTGAAAAGTGTTTTATTTGATTGTCTCTAGAAATAGGGTTTTTCTTAGTAAGAGACAATGTAATTTTTGCATCAGGGATCGATTTTCCAAAACACTAGCTCGAGTGAATGTGGGTAGAATGCTCAAATGGGCCTTAGACAAAAAAACTTGCAAGAGCTTATGTAATGCAAATATGCTACTCAATTTGGATTGTATGATCCCAACCAAAATCTCAATATGTCCCTATATGGATTCAAGAAGCGAGTTGCAACTCACCATAAAAACTCTAACTATGAATCGTTTCTCCAAACCGCTGATTGCATTGGACCCTTATATTAGATTAAAAATAGGGCCATCCCTCTCTTGTGATTCCATTGTAGAAAAAAAGTATTTGATGATATTTGTAACTAGGGTTTTACTTAGTAAGAGACAATGCAATTTTTGCACTAGCAGTTGATTTTTGAAACACTATATGAGGTGATTATGGGAAGCATGATCACATGAGACTTAGATAAACACACTTGTAGGAGCCCATGGAACTTAATTATGCTATTTGGTTTGTATTTTATGCCCCAAGACCAAATTCTCTATGTGTCCCTAAATGACTTTAGGATGTAAGTTTCAACTTACCGTAAAACTCTAACCAGGTATCAGATCACTGATCTATTAATTGAGTTGGAATCCTAGCATTAGATTACATCTAGGGGAACCCTTCTCCTATGATTGCATTGCATAAAAAAAATTTATTCGAGGATATCCATAACTAGGGTTTTTTCAGTAAGAGTCAATGCAATGTTTTTGCACCAGGGGTGGATTTCACAAAACACTCTCTTGAGAGATTATGGGTAGTTTCATCATGTTGAAATTGACCAAAAATACTTGAAATATCTTACTGAAATCAATTATTCTTCTTGTTTTGGATTTATTCCCCTACACCAAATTATTAATGTGTCCCTAAATGTCTTCAGGAAGCAAGTTGTAGCTCTCTATAAAACTCTAACGAAGACTCAATTTGTTAAACTGTCAATTGTGTTGGAATCCTAACATTGGATTTCAGCTAAGGGAACCCCTCTCCTATTATTCCATTACCCAAGAAATATTTTATTCGATGATCTATGGAACTATTCTTTTTTTCTAGTAAGAGACAATGCAATTTTTTCACTAGGAGTTGATTTTCCAAAAACCTGGCTCGAGACATTATGTGTAGTGTGATTACATGGGCCTTGGAAAAACACACTTTTAGGAAATCATAAAACACAATTATGTTTCTCAGTTTGGATTTTATGCCCCTAAACCAAATTCTGAATGTGTCCTTAGATGGCTTCAGGAAGCAAGTTGTAGCTTTCCATAAAACTCTAATTGGGAATTATATCACCGAGACATAAATTGCATTGGAATCCTAACATGAAACTAAATATAGGGGTATCCCTCTCCTATTATTCCACTTACTGGAAAACATTTGTTTCAATGATCTCTAGAACTAGGATTTTTCTCATTAAGTGACAATGCATTTTTTGCACTAGCAGTCGATTTTGCAAGTCACTAACTTGGTTGATTGTGGGAAGTGTGCTCATGTGGGACTTGGCCAAAAACATTTTTAAGATATTACATAACTCAATTATTTTTCTTGGTTTGTATTTTATGCCACTAGACCAAATTCTCAATGTGTCCTTGAATGGCTTCGGGAAGTGAGTTGCAACTCAACATAAAAATCTAGCTGAAACTCAGGTCACTTAACCATTAGTTATGTTGGACTCATGATATCATATTACAGGTAGGGGAACCCCTCTATTTGGATTCCATTGTTCCAATTTTTTTTGTATTCCATGGTCTCTAAAACTATGGTTTTTGTCATAAGATACAATGCAATTTTTTCACTAGGGCTGGATTTTGCAAAAAATTGGCTCCAACTATTGTGGGTAACATGTTAACCTTGGATTTGGAAAAAAATAGTTGTAAGAGCTTAGAAAATTCAATTATGTTGCTTGATTTAGATTTTATGCCCCTAGACCAAATTCTCAATGTGTCCCTGAATGTATTTAGCAATCGAGTTGCAACTCACCATAAAACTGTAAATGAGAATAGAATTACCAAATAGTCAATTGTGTTGGACTCCCTAGATAAAATTATAGCTAGGAGAACCCCCCTACTATGATTCCATTTCCTAATTTGTTTTTATTTCATGGTCTCTGGAACTTGGAAATTTCTCAGTTAGAGACAATGCAATTTTTGCACTAGGGATCAATTTTGAAAAACACCATTTTGGGAAATTTTGGGTAGTATGCCAACATGAGACTTGGAGAAACACACTTACATGAGCTTATGGAACTCAATTATGCTATATTTTTTGGATTTTATTCCCCTGGACCAAATTCTCAATGTGTCTCGTAATGGCTTTAGGAAGTGAGTTGTAACTCACCATAAAAATCTAATTGGGAATCTTATTATCAAAATCTTGATTGCATCAGACTCCTAAAATCATATTACATCTAGGCATACCCATATCCTATGGCTCCATTTCCCGAAAAATGTTTTATTTGACGATCTCTAGAACTAAGGTTTTGCTCAATAAGAGACAATACAATTTTTTCAATACATGTCAATTTTGCAAAAAAATATCTTGGACGATTGTGGGTAGTGTGTTCATATGGGCCTTGACAAACCACACTTTCAATATCTTACAAAAATCAATTATTCTAATCGGTTTGGATTTTATTCCCTTGGACCAAATTTGTAATGTTTCCCTAAATGGATTTACAATTTTTAACTCATCCTAAAACTCTAATCGAGACTTGGATAATCAAACTTTCAATTGAATTAGAATATGAATATCATATTACAACTAGGGTCACCCCTCTCCTATGATATTATTACCCACAATATGTTTTATTAGACAATTTTTGGAACTAGGTTTTTTCTCCATATGAGACAATTCAATTTTTGCAGTATGGGAGGATTTTTCAAAACACCGTTTTGGGTGATTTTATTCTCCCAAACCATGTTCTCAATATGTCCTTGAATGGATTCAATATTCGAGTTACAACTTTACATAAAAATATATCCAATACTTGGAGTGACGAACTATCAATTGTGTTGGAATTCTCATATTAGATTACAACTAGGGGAATCCCTCTCCTATGATTTCATTTCCCAAAAAATGTTTTATTCAACTATATATGGAACTAGGGTTTTTCTCAGTAAGACACAATGCAATTTTTTCACTAGGGGTTAATTTTGTAAGACACTAGCTCCAATGATTATGGGCAGCTTTCTCACACGAGCCTTGGACAAATACACTTGCAAGAGTGTACAAAACACAATTATGATGCTTTCTTTGGATTTTATGCCCACGGATGAAATTCTCAATGTGTCCTTGAATGGATTCAGGAGGTGAGTTGCAGCTTACCATAAAACTCTAACAAGGACTCATATCATTGAATTGTTGATTACATTGGACTCCTGACATCAGATTATTTTTAGGGGAACCCTTATCTTGTGATTCCATTTCCCATAGAAAAAATTATTTGATGATCTTCAGAAAAATGGTTTTGCTCAATAAGAGAATGTTATTTTTGCACTAGCAGTCGATTTTGAAAAATACTGGCTCGGGTGATTTTGGGTAGCATGCTCATGTCGGTCTTGGAAAAAAACACTTGCACGAGATTATGGAACTCAATTATACTACTCAATATGGATTGTATTCCCCCAAATAAAATTCTCAATCTATTTCTGAATGGTTTCTGGAAGCGAGTTACAATTTACGATAAATATCTAAACGTGACTCAAATTAATGAACCATCGATTTAATTGGATTCCTAACATCAAGTTACAGCTAGGGAATCCCCTCTATTATGATTCAACTGATTATAAAATGTATTTAACTTACAGATAATTATGAAACATGTATTTTTATGAAATTTTGGATCATCGTGAAATTTTTGGTCTACAAGACACTCATAATGACCACCAAAGATCCAAATGAGATAGGAATTTGATGGGTAACCATGATTTTTTTTAATGTATCATCTTCACAACTATTTTTTAATAACCATAACATGTAGGCGTCGTTTGATCATTCTGGTATCTTTTCGTGGTCCCGGAGATAAATTTTGCACATGTTTGAACAAAGTTATCACTTTTTAGGCTTGCTAGCCTCCGAAGCCAGTGATGTGCATATATAGAAGAAAATAATTGGTTATGAATGCTAGTAGATCCCCTAAGTCTCCAATATTAAATATACTTTTTTATATTGGTAGGATTTTACCTTCTTTGGTAAATTCCTAGGAATTCCATCACTCACTTGGTATCCATGTACATCTTCTTAACCAATGCAATGGTCTTTCGAGCATTCAAATCAAATGATTGAGTGACAAGTGAGAAATTCCATGGATGTCTTGAAGGATTGAGTGATATGTGAAAAACTAGCTCCAAGCTTGTGAGTTATATGCCATTTCTTTCCTAATAAGTTGACATTCCTAGAGTGAAGAGAAAATAGCTACCAATATTGTGTACTTCAAGGGGGTTTCTTCAAGATTCAGTTTACAGTATCACAGTGAAATTTCCATCCATAACCTCGTGTGTTGCAAAGATGAAATATTGGAAGATTTATGTTGGAGTATTGTTTTTTCCCATCATTATTTAATTATTTATTCCATCCTCTTTTCATTTGATAGTAGAATTTTGTATTGCATGTTTGTAAGTGAGGAAGAAAGCTATATTTAGATCCATTCATACATCAAAGGTTTGCAAGAGAAAGAAGAAATGGATCAAGAAAAACAAACAATTCTCACATATGCATACTTCGCTTTAGAACTTGAAATTGTTGAAGCTGTGCATCAAACAACACATTTCCCATAGACAATCTTATTATGTTATTCATAGATGATTTTAGGAGTGAAATTTCTCTCATGGGCGAAATTAAGGGGCCACCAATTTTTTATTGGGAATTTTTTTTGTATTAGAGTGATTTTTTTAAACTTATATCATTAGCCCATACTTTATTTTAGGGGAAAAATCATGTACAGGGTTAGCCCATGTTTTTAGGAGGGATAGAAGAAAAAAATATATATTTCACCCCTGAAATTTGGAGGGACAAGCTGCCATTAGCCAAATTTCTAGAAGTATGGGAATTTTTTATAGCTTCTTTGCCCTGCCATTTGGTAAAATTAGGGTTTATGGTTTAATTTCGCCCTGATTTTGTGGTATGCGCAGTGGGCACTGGGTAGCTACAATCTTCCCTTTTCCTGATTTCCAAAGAACATGGAGATTTCTAAGATAATTTTGGCCCTCCCACGTGGTATAAATTATATGGTATCTGGCCATATATGCATTCCTCAGTTTACATCTTCGTGCTTATTTGAATTTCCCCTTTGGGCCTTGATGGAACAGAGGTTTATGGTGTTACTCTTCGACGTTCTTCTGCGACTACTTATTTCCCCTTTGGGCCTTGACAGAACAGAGGTTTATGGTTTTACTCTTCGATGTTCTTGTTAGCCTTCCAACAGAGGAGGACCCCGCTCACAGCTCGACATTGAGGCTTGACCACACTAGCAAACCCGCATATCTGGATGTCGATTCTCTACGTTTCCATCAAACAAGTGGTGTATCCACAACTTCAAAGAGGTCCTTACTCATTTTCTATTTGCTGAACATATAAGTTAGTGAATGTCTTTTTACATTTATTTGGTGTAATTTTCATCAAAACTATAATATAAGAGATAATACAATTCAAATAGCATTTAAATTATTTAATGGCATGAAGGTTTTATCATAGTTGATTTCTTGTTTCTTTGCTTAGCCCTTGGATACCAATATTTCTTCATGATTATCTAGTGATTCATTGACTTGTAGTTTATTTTGTATACCCATTTGCATCCTCCTATTGGTACTACACATCATACATTTTTCTCTGGGAACCCCTTTGAAAATACTTGGAGGGCCTTGTGCTTTTATATTAATCATTTTAGTTATTGGTAACATCACTTTGATTCTCTTGTTTAGATCAACTAAGATGAGTCAACTTTATGTCCCAATGAGACTATTCGGTTCCACCTTGATTCATGTTACAAATTATTAGTACCCGTGTGAGTCATACTCATCACACGTTGCCCAATATTAACCTCTAGTTGTCCTAGTGGTTTATTGATATGTCAATTAAAATATGTGTTCCCAATAATTGACCATTCCTAGTGGAATGCTTTCAGTCACTACTAGGTGATTCTTTCATTTATTGTATGAACAAGGAAAGTCTTGAGGACACTTCTCATTTCCTTCCCCATTACCTTTTGTTGTCATTCTATGTCAACCACACCTTAATTTCTACCTCATGTTGGATTCAATGACTCATCATTACCTTGTTTCTCATGAGCCTCCCCCTATTGACTTCAAAACCTATATTTTATGGGTTTTTCTTAGAGTAATATCTACCTTGGCCTCATATTCATCATTGGTGGGTGCCTTAGAATAAGAAAGGATAGACATGAGTGCTCCTTGACATGGTTGTTTCATACATGCTTCACTTCAACTCATTATTACACTTTTGAGAAATATACACTTGACAGTTCAATGATCCAATTGATTCTACCAATTTATCAAAAATTTTTGAGATGCATCATACTTCAAAAGGTGGTTTCCCTTCAAGTAGTCCCCCACATGTTTTGGAATCACCATTTTCTATCAAATATATAGCTCCATTTGTTGTAATTCGAATACTAGGTCTTGGAGTTTACGAACACCATTGTCAACTTTTTGGTCAATTTTGGACATCAATAAAATTTGTTTACAACAGTTCACAGTTTAAATTTTGGTCAATTATGGACATCAATAACTAGTAGTTCCCTTGTTTACAACAATTTACATATTACCCATTGACAGATTCTACACCAAATATCAAGGAGTATTTCCAAATCTTTGATCTTGAATACCATTGTTAGAAAAATGAATTTAGCACTCAAAAACATGACTGGGACACCTATAGTAGCAATTATGTCCATATTCAATTAGTGATTCTCATTATGATGTGGACACATAAAATTTTAGAGAAACAGGGCAAGATGAGTTGGTGGATGAGCAACATTTTGAAGGGACAATGTGGCAAAAGGCCAATTCCATTTCTAGTTCCATGAAGAAGGTGAGCATTGCATTTTCAATATAGCCACACATGGGTTGCTTGAATTGTTGTCAAAATCTTGTGGTTCCCTATAACTTCATTATTTATAAAAAAAATATTTAGGTTTGAGTAGGTTACTAACCTTCCTCGTGTGGGGATGGTAGGTATCTTAGAGCCTTCACGAAGTCTGCAGAAATAGATTTTTCTTTCTTCATCCATCTTGCATCCCAAAGATACCGTTATTTTGAACTCTATTACAACACCACCAAAATCTATATGCTTATCATAGGAATTCATCAAGTTTGTGTAGTTTGATTTGTTTTAATGACTCGCAATAACATTTCCTCATATTTCATCATCATTTGGTCTATATTATTCACCTTTTCATATCCTTTACTTAGTGTTGAGGCATGGGATTACTTCTTGCAGTATCTTCCCCTAACATTCACCATTCACATCAAGAATCACATGCAATAGATTAAGAGTGGAAGAGGAGATGGCAAGATGCAAGGAGTAACATCATTAGTGGCAAGGGTAGATCTCAACAAAAGAGGGGTGGCTAGGAGTAACATCATTAGTGGCAAGGGTAGAGCTCAAAAAAAGAGGGGTGGCTAGGAGTAACATCATTAGTGGCAAGGGTAGAGCTTAAGAAAAGAGGGGTGGCTAGGGAAGAGTTGGGTGGAAGGGGGCATATCTAGGGTAGAGCTTCAACTCTGTGCAAGGCATTCTGCTTCATCGTCTACACTGGAATAAATGGTAATATTACAAAGGTAGAAATTGTCCTTTTTAACAACATAAATCTTAAAAGACATATATTGTGTCAATTATTCTACTAGGCTTGACTTCTATTAATAAGGACTTCAAATTTTACTATATAGTATATGCCTATATAATATAGAAAGAATGTGTACAAAGACTACCAAAAATTAATATGAATCAAGAACATGTCTTCTTCCTAAAGGCATATAATAGTTAAACATGCATTGTTGATTACATTGACTAGATTACTCATCCAACACCATGAATAAAAAAATGCTATTCATTATATTCTTCACTGAAATGGGTTGATAATTGATTTTTTTTTTGCAAAGATTGGGTCTTTTCTTAATAGGCTAGTATGTCTTTGAAAGCAGCCCTAACTCTGTTAAGTAAATAAAAAATCATTGTTCATTATATTCTTCTTTAGTGAAATGAGCTGATAACTCTGTTTGTTTTTGCAAAGATTGAGTTTTTGCTAAAAAGGAAAGTATGTCTTCGAAGGCAGACTACAACTATGCATGACCAAAGTGGATCTATTTACAACATTATCAAGATTGTTGTATGCAAGGGTTACTTAATGTGTGGTCATAGAATACTTTAGGCTATCATGGATTTGTATTTGAAAGCAAATAATAAACATCAACTATGAACCATATAGAGTGAAGATAGAGCAATCCATATAAGATAGAATGCATATGGATGGGAAATTTAAATTTGAAAGAAGATACCTAGATGGATAATCCATGATGTCCATGCTCACATTGTGTAATTATTTTGAATATTTCATCTCTTCCATTAAAAATTCTACATGGGATGCATGGGTGCCAAGTGCCAAGTTGTAACATCCTGCTCTGGAGCACTGAGAACACTTATTATTTGAGGACACTTGCTCGCAAGTGATCTGGACCCTTTTTGATGTTAGACCTCTTATATTTGATTATGATGTGATTGACAGATGACATGATGTGTTA
>JZKD02S0044504.1:309794-335598 GCA_000966675.3 Picea glauca
ACGATCATTGATATAGAAAATACTGAAAATTATTTGAAGTTTGATGAAAAAGGGATACTATGTATGGAAGTGCGTGGGTATATGGTTCCTTTTAATTATATTGATAAGACAAGACAAACCACCAAAGAGTGCCCTGTGTCAAGAGACCTATTCGACAATGTTGTCATTTCAGTGAGACACAACTTGATAGAAATTGAAAAGTCCCTGTCATCGGAGATAAGAGAACGATTCCCTTGAGATGAATTGTTGGAGGCCATGTATTTTGTGTACCCTGAATATTGGAACAATTTAAAATGTCAACCTACTTTAAAACGTGACTTTGTGGCAAAATTAAATACTTTAGTGGACCACTTTTGCAAGAAGGTCGAGATACATGGCGAACAAGTTGAAGGTATTTTGGATCAATCAAAATTGTTTCAACAAGCCACATTCTTTGCTGAAACAATGTGGAATCAATTTCATGCTTTGGAGAATCCTCTAGAATATGGTGCAATAACAAGATTATGGACTATTTTAGGTGCTAGCCAATACTTATAGGAAAACATATCTGAATATTTCAAATTAACAGATTTGTGTCAAACCATGATTTTGGGTTTAGTGGAGGATGAGAGAATGTTTAGTGCAGTATCATTTTTTAAGTCAAAGATGAGGAACAAGATTGAAAAACATATGGATATATGTTTAAGATTATATGTAACAAAGTATGACATTTCCAATTTTCCATATGAAAGAGCACTAGCTCTTTGGCGATCAGTCGATTGTGATAGAAGGGGAGAAAACAATATAACAAGTTTCTCTAATGAACTTGATATGGAACATAATTCTTTGGAGGCTCATAATGATAGTCCATCTGGAGAGGGCCTTGTTCAAAATGAAGAAAATGAGCACCAAGATGAGAACTGGGAAATTGATATACCACAACATTTGATCCAATACAATATATATGAGAGCCTAGGGAACACTTATTTCGGTATATGTGTTCCATTGGCGGTGAAAGAAATAGTGAATGGAATAAAACAAATGATGTGATTCTTGTGATACGTCTTCCCTCTATTTTTGGAGTAGGTCGGAAATTCTTTGTCATAGCAATATTACTATATGCCAATTTGAGGATGCATTTCAGGTAAAAATAGGTTCTATAATCTATATTTTGTGTTTTTCATTGTAAAATTGGAGCCACATTTTATTGATTCAAGTTATTTTAAGATTGATGATTTGATATTTCACTATTACATTGTCTCTTTCTTGTATGTGACAGGAAATGAAGTTGAAATTTGATGAAGATGGGACCTATCTCTTCACATAGATAGTGTCCTAGTATTAAAGGGTATATACTCGATTTAACAAGAATTTCGCTAAGCAAGAATGGGCTCATTCAAGTAGATGAAATTGCATTCTTATGTTGCTAGTAATTTCCAAGCTTCCATGACATATATGAGTGAACTCCATGTTGTTGGAATGCAAATATTAGTTCTTCTTTTATCTTATGCATATTTAGCAGTATTTGAGCTTGGATAGTAGGATTTATTCTCAATCATTATTTCATTTACATTTTTTGGAGAAACTGGTCCAATACTTTTGTTGATAAATCTTCATTTTCATTTCTCAGCAAGATCACAATATCCCAATTCTAATTATAACCTAAATACTAGAAGTAAAGATAATAATGGAATTAGAGGCTTCTCTTTGAGCAATGTGAGCTTCTCTTTGAGCAATGTGATATTCTCTACTCTTGTTTTCTTGATTAGTTACATGATATGGCTTCTTCCTCGGCAATCCACCAAAAAATTGATTGAAACTCACTTCATTGTGATGAATCGTGAAACCATGTACCAACTACCATTTACTATAGACAGTTTCCATATATATCTTGTTGTAGTCAATGGTGTTATTTTGGCCCTTATTGGATTTATCCAAATTAGGTTTGCATGCACCCACATCAAATTAGGATTGATGATTCCCAAGGATAAATGCTATTGATTCTTGATTAGGTTGAGTTTACAAGCTATGATTTCAACCACAACAATCCAATTAACATTAGGAATAAATTCACTTTGATGTGACAAAATGGTGCACTATAACTATTGTTTACCATAGACAATTGCCACATTATATCTTGTTGCAGTGGATGTGTTATTTCACTCCTTTTGGATTTATTGAAATTAGGTTTGCACTGATGCATTTTTCTGACTTGCCATATTGATGCATTCAATTTCATATTTTTGTTTTCTTTATTTTATTTCAGAAGTAATAATATTGGTCATGATTCATCTCATAGTAGAGTAAAGTGAATATTTTGAAGTTGATGAGCAATTGAGAGCACAATCTAGACAAATTTATAGCAGCGTGCATATACATGACAATGTAGATGATTATGATGGTTGCATTGTAATTGACCTCCTATACTAAATCATCGAAAGGGGGTGCTAATGGTTTGGTTTTTAAGTCAAAAAGTGAGCAGAAAAATTTTACAATTAAATTTTAACCAAATCTCTACTATGAATAACACTATGGACCTACAATGACTCTAATCAAAACCATTAGAATGCTTGAATCTTGAAATGGTATTCTATGTTAGTTTCCTGTGATTATTATTGGATCCAAATAATCTTATTTGGTGAGAAGAAAGCCCCTACAGTTTTGGTTTATCCATATATGCATATTTACCCCAAATACTCAAAGGTTGATCTTCACAATGCTTCAAGTCTGTCTGCCTCTTCTAGATCAATTGAATGTTCATTGAAATCAATATCATTATGGGAGAACATCCTTAGACAACTATGATGTCCTGCAGGTTCAACAAATTGTTCTTCTCTTTCCTCTATAGAAATCTTCTTAGCCTTGACTTTTCCTTTATCTTTCTTGGCAATTTGAATGGGAAAGGGATCTTTGAAAATAGGGGCAATATGATAAGAACCAAAATGAACAATGAGCCTGTAATAACACAAAAATGAGGCATTACTTAGATTATTCATTAATCAACTTCCTTCATTAGCAGGCCTAGATGAAGAAGTTTCATTCTGGTGGTTTCTGATCTAGACTGCTTTTGTTGTTGGGGTCTGTGCTATATTCACAAGGCTCCCAAACAATTTTGGTTGTTGATGCCAGAGAATAATTTTTTGTGCACATTATCACATAATTAATGTATTTTTTCATTGGGGTTTGAGGATTCTATTACATGCATGCAAATGCCAAATGGTTAATATAATTGAATTGAGGAGTATATGCTCATAGGAATTGGTTAAATCACAAGCATTCACTTGGATTCACAATTGGAATTTTGTTGTGGACTTTTGAATCTTGAAGCCAACCTTGTGGACAAGTTCCAAGAAAGGTAGAACTGAAAATTTCCATGTCAACAAATTCTCCAAATCAAATTCTTGAAGTAATCCCTCTTAGGAAACCCTAAACAAAGAGAAAAATCCAAAATCCCTAGATCCAAAATCCTTAGGGAAATTCCTTTAGCCATAATCTTCGGATCAGTTGTAAAGAAGATGATTAGAAACCCTGGTTCACAAAATCTTGGTGATGCCCATAGGCTAAAAGAATAAGTCACTTGTATAAGAGAGAAATAGATCATGTTGATGTTAAAAGCAAGTCTTGAGTCTGTATTTATACTCAACCCAAGAGGTATGGTGTCCTTTCCAAGAATATTTATGGGCTCACATAATGACAAGATGGGTCTTAATTGGTTAGGAATATAATAAATGAGTGTTGAGCCCAACCATAGAAACACACTAAAATGATTACAAAGTGGGGGCCACTCTGTGTAGGTTGATATTTATTATAGACTTGGCATTTGTAGAGGTCCTCTATCCTAAGGATGATCTCTTATTTATTGATTAGGATTTTGAATCAGAGTGGCCCTGTGATGGAAGAATTATTATAAGGGACCATCGTTGAAGTGATGCAAACTATATTGCAGGTCTTATTGAAGCATAAATACTTTGATTCAACATGTTATTCATATAATCAACCTATTATGGGAAGAGGATATGTTTTCTCCAGTATTATAATCTTCAGTGTTTTTTGTTCTTAAATATAATTTCACTTTTGTTTAAGTCATCATGAGAATGAACACTTCAGTTCACTGCAGTGTTTTCTCCATGAGAATGAACACCAGGAAATTTGTCCAATTGAACACAGACCTGGAAGAAGTAGCAAGTCATCATATTTTCTGTTAAGTATTATGTTTTTTGAGGTTGTTATAATTCTAAGTTTATATTGCAGACTATATAGCATCAAGAAATACTGGGAAATATCATCTAAAGATATAGATAGGCTCTGTAATAGGTATGTTACTATGTCGTTGGCACTTTTTTTTTCTCAAAAAAATTGAAACAAAACTGTGATGTAAATTTTCTATTGGCACTACCAGAGCTTTGATCAATATAAAATTCCCAAGTTATGGTTTAAAAAAAATATCCTAGGCGAGTTTAAAGCAGAATTTGAAATTTGAAGAAATTTGAACTCCAACCTTCAAATGTGGAAAACCCTGTGACTGAGGTCTAAAGACCACAATTTTAGTGCTACTTGGTTTCTCAAATGGTATCTCCCCATAGCCTGGTGCACTTAATAAGACCTGCATTGATCTCAGTGCAATAGTGTATGATGGAATAGATGAAGAAGCCTCTTGGAAGCATACATCAATTATGCAATAGTGGTAGAGTGCACTGGGAAGTCATGTGATAGTCATAGAGGGTGTGGGGAAGTTATGTGACATTCGCAGAGGGTGTTGGTATATTTCTTGTTCTTTCTATTTGCTTCTTGTATGGATCATGTATGAATAAAGAATCAAGGAGCACTGTGTATGGATAAAGAATCCTAAAAAGGTTGGGCACAGATTCAACTCTGGATTTAAAAGGATATGTAATAACTGGTGTCAATACTCTATACTTTATTTATCCAGTGGTTTGTAGTTATATATTGGCAGAAATGCATAACCATCATTTTATCCTTAAAAAACTAGATTTTGATAACAAGAAGAACAAGTTAACTGTCATTGATAATTTCTCTATTTTCTTTTGAAGGGGATAGAAGATCAACATATTTTACAAAGGTTTCCATGTTGTAACAAGAACAATCAACTAGTACTATTATGCTTCTGTATTAGTGAACACCTCTCTCCTTTGCTTCCATTGCAGAGGTCCATATGATATGAAAAGTTATTTTGGCTATGCAATAAATGTCATGTTCAATAAAAAAGAATCATCTATAGATATACCTGGAAATAGGTAAAGTTGACCCTACACCCTTTGAGAATGAAAAATTCATTGCAGATCATCTTGAAGCAAGAAATTATTCTTTTCCAATGGCAAAACTAACATGCAATTGAAATATACATTATATATGTTTATCTTCCTAGGTGTACTTCTAACAGAGATTCAAACATATCAACAACAATATAATGTAAAGAATAGTAATAAATGTCTAGAGAAAACTCCAATTAGAAGACCATGCCATCTTTGCATCCTTAATTATATGGTCTATTAGTGGAAATAAAATCACAAATTTTATCAGTGGGTCTTAGGACCCATATCTGAATGGAATAAGCATATCTAAGGAATAGGAAACAAAATCACAATACTTATCAACGGGTTTGGGTAATGAGATCTAACTGAAAGTAATGTTCTTGAAAATAGTAGACAAGATACACCTCTTCTTTATCAGAGCATATTTCTCTTAACATACTGCTGGCATCTTCAATGTGTTTCTAGAATTTTTTTAACTCAGATGTTTTCTACAATAGATAGCAGTTTTCATATAGCTCAAAACTTGTGTATTTAAAATAATTCTTAGATGAAGCAAATTAAATGCAATAGTTAGTAGAATAAGTTAGAATGATGTTTGCTCACTTCTACTCAATGGGAAGGCTTCAAGAGTGTTTTTTTCTATCCATAATAGAAATGAAATGCATGCAGATAACAATCGTGAAAAACCTTAGTGCTAATGTACATTATTTCAACATAATAAGTAACCATAGAAAGAAAGACATGGCCAATTTGTCCAATTTGATAGCAAAAGCAAATAGCTGACAATAGGTCAACATTACCAATGAAGTCAACAGCCTCATTGAACGATAAAGTTTGTTCTTCTTTAAGGCAGTGATAAGTGAAAGAATTGTTATATAGATTTTGGCGCTTGGGCATTGTTTCTAATTACTAATGAAGTCAACATTATTTGAGAGAGCATTAATATGCTCCAAGGGTGGGAGAAAGGAAATGTTGTTTTGACTTTGTAAATACAAGTTTAGAGGGCCACTTATCACAGACAGATAATTATAAATCAAGAAAAGTTTTTATAAAATTTGGAATGAAATTTTGTAGCTGTCCATGGCATTGTTTCTAATTACTTCTAGCAAAAGGCTCAAACCCCTGAAGTTGTTCACATGTGAATTTAGCTGATAATGGCCTTATAACTATTAGTTTGACATTCAATTTTGTGAATGTGATTTCATTGTTATCATTAGTATGTGCGATATACACTTTGGCATTGGGTTAGTGGTATCATTTATCATTATCATAGACTAAAATGATCATTCATGTGTCAAATTGACTTTGAATATATAGAGGTAGCAAATTCTTTATATTTGGACATTTAGCATGTGACAAAAGAAACTAAAATAATTTATGGGAGAACATCCTAAGACAACTGTGATGTTCATTGAAATCAATATCATTATGGGAGAATATCCTTAGACAACTATGATGTCTTGCAGGTTCAACAAATTGTTCTTCTCTTTCCTCTGTAGAAATATGCTTACCCTTTCCTTTTCCTTTATCTTTCTTCGCAATTTGAATCTATTGATTTATGGCCAAATGGATTTCATGCTGACAATATTTGTTTTTGTGTTGACTGTCTTTCCTTCGTTTTGTATTTTCAGATTCCAAATGGAGATGACACTTCTTTTCCAAAGGATAACCAGT
This sequence comes from Picea glauca, assembly GCA_000966675.3. Taxonomy (NCBI): domain Eukaryota; kingdom Viridiplantae; phylum Streptophyta; class Pinopsida; order Pinales; family Pinaceae; genus Picea; species Picea glauca. Next base: position 316,721 of record JZKD02S0044504.1, read on the forward strand.
CATTTGAAGGTATCTCCAGTCATCCTGCTATCACCTCTAAATTTTTAAGAGGTTTAGATAGAAGGAATCCAATTCATCTAGTTTTTGCCCAATTCACTCTGTCAAAATATCAAAAGATAATATAAAGGTATCATAAATTTGGAGTAGATTTCAAAGAATGGAAAGATAATCATACTTCTAGCATGATACAATATGATACCAAAATTGTAACACATCACAGAGAACCTGATTATATTTATGAAGAAGAAATACGACATAAAATTAGAAGAGAGGTTGACATCAAAGAAGATGAACTACCAGAATGGATAGTCAAAGACTCAGGCATTCCATATCTGGTTTGAGATTAAGGAATCTCAGAGGTGAAAGTGTAAAAACATTCCTGGATTGGCTAATACATTTTTTGGTACTTCTATTCTGGTACAAATATTTCTAGCTCTGGCCCTAACAGTAACATAGATTGCCTCACACCTCAGCAACTTACTGATGTAATTGCCTAATGGGAAGGCTGGGCTAACATACATACATCTATTCTCAAAGACAAAGTCACCTGGCAAGAGATTACTTTCCGATTAATATGGGGTTTCGCAGTTACGATAAAAAACTGGTGGTGTGGATTACCACAGGAGAAAACAACTAAAGTAACTCAATCTTATGATACTATTGTTGCATTGGTTGAAGTCGTAATCCATGAGTTCTTTGGCCAAGCCCCAATGGACACTTAACATTATGCCATTTTATTTATGTCTCAAAGAATTTATTATTTATCCCTTTTGGATAAATTTAAGTGTGAAGTGCATAAGCTTCTCTACAAGGCAGTTGACTCCTTTAACATTGCTATCTTCACCACTATTTGGCTGCTATGCTAGGTCATATTCCTGATCTTGTCAAAGAATACATGCTTGATCATAAGTTGCAAATAGACAGTCAGTCATTAGCATCATTGGATGATATTATTCTTAGAACAATTCAAAGGCAATGTGTTCAAAAGAAATATGCAAAATCACTCAAGCATCATTAGATGTTTATAAGTAAACACTGCAATAGGTTCCCTCAAACCTACTTTTGGTCGTCCCTACAAACAGTGGTATGTCAATTAGTCCTGCAAAAAACATAAACCTTTAAGGTACAGATACAAGAGATAGATGCCCTCTGTTGAGTATCTAGGTAAAAGAACATCCTATGCTTGGCATCGAACCAAAAAAAGGAAAGAAGGTGGGTGTTTTATTTGTAAACAAAAAGGACATTGGGAATCCAAGTGTCCCCAAAAAACTAGGACTAAATTTGGAAATAAGGTTGCAACAGTCTTTTCTGCAACATTGGATCCAACAAAATGGGATCTTCTTTCTCATTCTCCTTTAGACTTTGATCCTGAATTTAGTTTTCCTTTGATTTATTCTTTTGAATCTATTGTATACTCTCCTTCATCTTGTACTTATTTAACTTCTCTTTCTGAAAATGACAGACATTCTCCTGATGAATTTCCTGACATTAATTTTTTATCTGTTAAAATGATCCATAGTGAACCCCTAGAAGAATCAATGTTAGATAGTCTTCATTCCCTCTGGATTGAAAAATTCATTCTCTCGCTATCATTTTCACCATCAAAGTTTTCATGCTTCTTCCGTCTCTCGGCTCACTGCTCAGCTTTCAAATCTGCGCTTGTGGAACATGGTGATTGATGTAGACACTTTGTCAAAACCTGTTTCCAAAGCCCCCAAGGTTCCCACACATAGAAAGAAGAATCCTCGTTCATGTTTTCCTTAGCCAATGGATACACTCTATGCTCATTACCAATTATACCGTCCCAACACTATTCAATAAAGGATGCATAGGAGACAAAGGGCAACAAAGATATTTCAGTTCTAGGAAACTATGCAACAAAAGTTGATGCTTATGGCTGAATTAAAATAGGGTATTGCTTAGAACCAAGATGAAATAATAACATTAAGAGAGGACCAAGAAAAATATCCTACAGTATCTAAATCAGAATAAGAATGACTAGAGAGGACAAAGTAGCAAAGAGAAGCCATTTCTTTGGCACATGTTCCAGATGAAGCTCTTGAGATTTTCCCTCGAGAAAAAATAAGTAATGACTCTGTTGAAATACATTGTTAATGCATAAGAATGCTTGGATTAAAATATAGGCTTGTCATTACTATCACTTCAAAGTTTTTTTGATACAATCTATATTAGCTTGATGCACAAATAGACACGGGATCAATGATATCATCTGCTAGGTATAATGTTATCCCTCGATATTTCTGGGAACAACATGAAACCAGATTCAGGGCTATAAATCATGAGCTGATAATATATCAAACATTGAGTTGAGAAACTTCCTATCATTATTAATGGAAAAGAAATTCAATGTACACCACTTACAAATTATTTTGGTTTGTGATGTTCTGTTAGGGCATGACTTTGTGAATCATTGGTTACCTTTTATTATAGCTCAAGACACTGTTACATTGCATGTAGGGAATGAATCTATTCAGATTCCTGTGAAATTTTAATATGCTGAAAGGGTTAAGCCAGATCAATAGGATCCATCTCCAGAAATGATCCCTCAATCAGTTGAACAATTGATGAAGAATAAGAAGATATGTAAGCATGAAAATCTTAATGGCCAGTCTGTTTTATAAGAATTTATTGACAAAATAACGATTCAATGTACTGCAGAGATTCCAAATTCTTTTTGGAGTAGAGAACAATACTTTGCGGATCTACCATATAGAGAAAATTATTCAGGAACTCCTCAAAAGGCTTCTGCAAATCAAATGTCTCCCACTAATATGGACTACTACAAGTAGGAGATTGCAGAACTCCTATGGAGAAAACTCATTGAGCATAGCAGAAGTCCATGGGCTTTCTCAACGTTTATGTCGACAAGGACTCGGAACAAAAACGTGGCAAACCAAGGATGGTGATCAACTATAATCCCATGAATGAAGCATCAATGCCTATCAGATAACCACTACCCTTAAAAGAAACACTCTTTACCAAAATAGTCAACTGTCATATATTCAACAAGTTTGATATAAAGAGTGGTTTCTGGCAGATTGGAATAGTACCTACAGATAGGTATAAAACAGGGTTTGTGGTTCCTCATGGCCAATAGAAGTGGCTTGCTCTGCCTTTCGGTTTGAGGAATGCTCCATTAGAATTTCAGAAGATGGAGGATGTTTTCAATCCTTTAGATTTTGTAATAGAATACATAGCTGACATATTAGTATTTTCTTATAATACTAACCAACATAAAAAGCATCTAGAGGAGTTCTTCTCTGTTTTTTTTAGACACGACCTTGCATTATCCGAGAATAAAATGGAGATAGGGAAAACCAAGATTGAAATTCTTGGTCTTGTTATCTATGAAGGCAAAGTAGAACTCTAAAACCGTGTTCTTCAGGCTTTGGCACATTTTCTAGATAGAATACTAGACAAAACTCAACTCCATAGGTTCTTAAGCCATTTAAACTTTAAACTACGTTAGATTCTTATATAAAAATCAGGCTGCATACATACTCTGTCTTCATATGAGATTAAAGTACAAGCTAGAACCATGGACCTACGAAACAAATAAAGCCATCCAGACTATTCAACAAAAAGTCCAGAACCTCATGGCTCTTTCTCTTCCTAAGTTAGACCTTCCATTCATTCTTGAGATATATGCCTCAAATGTCATTTGGGAAACTTTCCTACAAAAACATGTTCATAGAGAAGAAGCTTGCATGTACTCTTTCAGTTGTTTCAAAGAACTTGAATTAAAATATCCATCATCATATAAAGAAATCTTAGCAATAAAGAACAACATCAAATTGTTCATGCTAATTCTTAAACTTATCCATTTCATAGTTCATATTGATCTTAAGCATATGTAGAGTATTTTGCAGAATAAAATGTTGTTGGAACAAGGCAACAATGTTTCATGCATTGGAGTGCATGGTTGCATGGGTTTGATTTCTCCATAGATACAAACCTGACAAAGATAAATGTCTGGATGATCTACTTACCAGAGAAGGATCGAAGATGGTCACCTACAATATGATGAGAACATTCTATGCTTGTCCTCAGTGTCTGGTTAATTATTGTATCGATTGTTTAATTAACTTAGTTAAAAGGAGTGAATGCATTCACATTATTTTACATCATGTGATTAATTCCATTAGCACTGAAGATCCCTCTAGGTATTTTAGGGATTCTCCAAAATTTGTAATAAGTAGATTTGGTAGATATCATCCCAAGGAAGGACACACCTTTATCTGCGGTTTTGAAGCTTGGTTGTCATATAATGACTACTGCAATCTGTATCGACTCATTCAACATGAAGGGGTCATGAGTTTTACATGTGAATGTGGTTCCATTATCCATATACATGCTCGCCATGGATTTTCTTGTTCATGCATCAAGCATGATACAGAGTTCCACAATTACAAGAGAAGGAAACAGATTTCAATACTATTCTTTTGTGTAGAAAACATTCAAGGGTGGATCTCGCTTGAATGTTTGTGTTGACTAGTTCAAGAGACATCAAGTCACCCATCCCATCAGTCCAAAAGGAATTGTCATAGATCCATGCACTACGATAGATTACACCATAAGTCTACAAAAAAATGTTGCATATTGCATATTCATATTGTTTCATATTCATATTTATAAGGTTTTATAATTCAATGAAAGATTCTCCAAGATTTTACAAGATTTTATAATTCAGTGAAAGATTCGCCAAGATTTTACAAGATTATATAATTGACTAAAAGATTCGCTAAAAAATTATATATACATATTATAGTATTGATAAAATAGCCTTCAATTTTTCCTATGTATCATGGGGATTCACCCATTTATTATATATATAAATTTAGGGGGGGTTCTTAAAAAGACCCCTGATGTTATTTGATGTGTTAACAATAGAAGAAAGTAGATAGTTAGTTTGAAGAAATAGCACATTGTTGAATTGAAGATCATGCTTGGGTATTTCATTATTCATGTTCATCGACATGGTTAGCATTGGTTGTTTCTTGTTTGTTGATTGGTTTCACCATGCTTATGCGATTAATTTTTCATGCTTATAAATTGGGTGTTACAGTATTATAAATGGGGATTTTGAAGGCCACGTTGTGAAAACATGAATGCATAATCAATAACATTGAGAATTACGAGGAACTCAATAGAAATGTTTGATTCTCTCATGGACTCTCCTTTATAATTATTTAGTCTTATTTATAGCTCATAGAGAATTCTCACTAATAACCTACCACATTGATAGTTTTGAGTAAACATTGCCCTATATTTTAGAATGTGAAAGTTTGGCCTTAGTTTTCATTTTGAGCTTGCAATCTCAAATATCAATATAAGGGCCTTAGCACACAACATATTTTGGTCTGAACTATTTCTTCACGAATCCAAAGGTATGGACAATAAATAAAACTATTTTTCTATTAGTTCTACACGACCTTCCTATTTTTGACCCTATGTTTTGTTAGGGTCCTACCCTAACCCCCTTACTTAGATACTTTATTAATGTGTGAGGCCACCTTTATTGAATAAGGCCTATTAAATAATTAGTCAATACTGACTCATTGTAAAGAAGGTAATTTTTAATAATAGGTCCCAAATTGGTTGGTTGACCCTCATTATATGGGGCCCATAGTTAAGATTCTATATGGATAGCTATATATTGAGTAGAATTTTATGTAATTTATTGTCAAGAATTTGTATTGTGTTTGGATAATTACTCTTGGAGGTTTCCCCCTTGAAGAGACAAGTGAACGTAACTCTCTATTTTTTATTATCAAATATATATTTCTTAGGGTTTATCTCTCTTTTATCTTGTGTTCTTGGGTTTTGCACTATATTTTATGTGAATACTCTAATTTTTTGTGGTTAAAAACATTAAAGGGGCATCATAGATCTTTCTTTGGCATAAAGTGAGATAATGTTTTGGCACAAAGGGGGATTTTTTTTCATTTTTTCTTCTTTTTGAAAGAAAAAGAGGACAACTACATCTAGGTCAATTTATAAAAATGCATGTGAAAAATTTGGAGAAACTAACCTGAGATATGAATTCCTCTCGAAAAAATAGCCAATTTAAAAAATAAATAAATTACAAAAAAGAGTTTGGGAAGTGAAGATATTGTTGATTTAAAATCAACATTGTTTTAGGGTTTTTTTCAGGATGACCACGAATTTCACTATTGGATATCCTTTGTATAGTGCATAGATTTCAGTTGAACAAATACTAGTAGATATAGAGAATATGTGGTATTTAATAATTGGGTTCATAATAGTCAATTTGAGAAGTGCAATACCTTGATTTTGAGTCCCTAGATTAATAATATATATTTTTTATTCATGAAAGGTTAGAGTGCCTATATAGGTGAAAGGTCAGAAGATCAATAAGAAGAACACTAATCCCATATGATTGAGGTGGAAGGTGGAACCAAAAGGATACTTTTAGGTCCACCCAATGCACATATTCGATATGAAGGTCAAGGTTCTCTAGAATCAAGCCATGGGATAGGTAAAGGATTAATGGACCTGCTACGGTCCCAAAGATGCTATTTGGAAGCATGAAGATGCCGTGAAGGAAGAGTACCTGCAATTTTTTGAAGAATTTTGAAATTTTATTTCTCTCTTTTGTAGATGCACCGAGGACAGTGCCAAAATAAGGGGGATGGGAATGTAATACCTTGGTTTTGAGTCCTTAGATTAATAATTTATTTTCTTTATTCATGAAACGCTGGAGTTCCTATAAACTTGAAAGTTTGGATTGCATAGAAATATAATACTTTGGATAAATTAATAAAATAAATCATTCACTAAAAGCTGAACACAGACATATATAGGGGGTTATGATTCCATGAGAGAGGGAGATAAAGGGGCTAAGTCATTTTATTATATTTTAATTACCCATTTTGGATTTAGTTTGGAAAAATGGTTACATGAACTTCTTAGGGGAATCCATGTGGTGCATTAATGCATGTAATTATATAAGCCTTTGTTTTTGGGCTATTTGGGGGTTCACCATTTATTGTTCCTCATTCATTATTTTCTTAGTCAGGGCATGGTAAATGAATTATGGGAGGAAAAGATCCATTGTGTGTTGGATTTGATAATTATTGATTAATCTAGAAATGAATGGATGCATATGTGCATGAGAATAATGGAAGTTGAGAGATAATTGTACTCAACTGAGAATTCTTGGAGTTTCCAACATTGATATTTCTTGACTAGTATCACTAGAGACCTGGAAAAGAAGTGGAACATCCTGAGGGACTGGATTACAGATAAAGAGGTTCATTTATTTGGGTTGTGGAGACTAAAGGAGAAGTGAGATGGTAAGCTAATATTGTCGTGTGATTGGGAAAAAATGTGAGAGCTTGATAGCTAGTTGTGTGTGCTAGAGTCGGCCTAGGACCTGTCCTTGTGGATTCATAGCCCTGGCTCAGGGGTGACCTGTTGTTGAGATCTGGAACAATAGTGTCTATGGTTGGGTGGAACGTCTGACATCTGCAAACAATTAGTGAATGTTTACTCAAAAAGATACATGATGTTTTTGTTTCTCTATAATTTATATTCTGTTGTGTATTTATTATATTGGAGATGTATTTATATTGTGCATGTATTTTTGTTAATGTTGTGCATGGAATGTTGATCATTTATTTCATAGTTTAACATATCCTTGGTAATTTCATGCATTGGTTTCATGTTTCTTTATTAATTAAAGATTGGTAATATAGTAATTCAAATTTTCCCAAGAAGGTGAATTTAGAGGTACCTGGGCAGTGCGTATGTCACAGTTTGTTATTCATAGTTATTCCATAGTGACGTGGCCCACATTGGTAGTCTGGGTACATCACAAGAAGTATACCAAAAGTTGTGATCATTTTTCATTTTCTTCCTCAAACCATACTTTGCACAATATTTTGATTATGCTCATAAAAAAAATGATTTTTTTAGAGACGTGCTCATGAATATTTAAAGAACATAGTGATCTATCATTCGATGGGTAAAATTGTGGTAGGGTAAGAATACATGGAGGAAATGTAAGTGGAATCACAGTGTTAGAAACCATTGTAACCCTTGTTGGCACCCCTTTGAGTAGTACCACATTAAACAGTGCTTGTATACATAAGCTCACTTCCACATACCCTTGGGTATATACGAAGTCCCGTAAGTATACCTAAAAACAACTTTAGATAAGCTAATCAACCATGTTTGTGTTATAGTACATCGAGGAAAACACTTGGGGATATCACTCTCTGGTACCTTGGTAGTCGAATAATATGCCCAAGGGCATGGTTGAGCCTCCTTAGTTAGTTCCTTAATATATTGGGATGATTACTAATGTTGGACCCCAAAAGTATATTAGAGGGAGACAACACCTGACACTTCTTTGGCCTCGGGACTCGATCACCTTTTTCTATGAGCTCACATATGGTGGATATATATAATCCACCTCATACCAAATCCATAGAAAATATGGCCACCCTCTCTATCACCGATAGATTGGATCAATTGAAAACTCAAGTTATGACTCTTAATGAACAAATTCTGCGAATTTTGTAGTCCACAACTAGTTGGGATTAGAGGTTCGATCAAAATTTGGATGATAAGTTGGACAACTTGACAAAAATTTTGATTGAGAAGTTGGCACCTATGAAATCTCATGAAATACAAAAAGTAGAAAAATGGACTACACAACATATATATCCACACCAAAAAAAAACTTCTAACTTAGGAATGTTTATCCACTCACAACCCTCTTCAATTTTGCACAACAATAGACCAATGGATAATAACATATGGAACCATTCTCGTAAGGTGGACATGAACAATTTTGATGGTTCTAACCCATCAAGATGGGTTACCCAGATGGAACATTACTTCACCCTCTAAGGAATTACTAATGACGTGATGAAACATATGGTGGGGGTCTTGTATCTATGTCTAGAATGATGGTAATGGTGGGAATGGAAAAAAAAAACCTATGTGGGATATATCACATAGAGCCGGTGTTTTAAATATATCTATTATGTCTCAAACTCTACCCTAGGAGGAAATAACCTCAATAGGATATCCTAGAATAAAAATAGACAAGATACACATTGTCACCTCGGTATCCTTGCCCCATAATTCAGACTAAGGAAACTACCCTCACTTAGGGGGGAATCCATATGTCAACCTAAGCCTATTTGTTTGGTATAGGGTGAAAGGGATCAACTTAGGCTGATCAAAATTAATAAATTCACTCAATATTTAAATTGAAACTCCTAAATGTCATTGGGGAGAATGAAATTCCTAAATCCAAGCTCACAAAGAGCTTGTTACCACCCAAACAAGAAGCCTTTGTAGAAGTGCTAATGGGGATAACCACAACAGAAGAAACACACCATTGTCACCTTTATAATGTTTCCCCTTAACTTTAGTCCATATCCTTGAAGCCACAGGGGGTATCCCAATCCATGGGAATTACTTGTATAGTATCTCAGGGTATCTTATGATACAAGTCACTTGCAAAGAACATACCTCAATATATGGTTAGATAAACTAGCGCTAATGGAGGAACTAAATTCCTTGAGAATATTCAACTAAATTTTAAGGAAATAAATAACACAATATAAATAGGTTTAGTATATAATTAATTAAGTGTTTATATATGAAATAAATATTATAGAACAAAAATATAAATCAACAATTTGATGTCACTCTTTGGATGAAGAAATATGTACCTTTTACTGCAAAAGAGTGAGATATAATCACATAAAACCAAGAAAAAATGATATAAATGGATTACCGATTGATTATATATTGTAAATTGAACCATATTTAGTCTATACACAAATTACAGAATCAAATATATGATAATTAACATAGAAAACACATATTTTGGGTGAGGAAAATCACCCCAAGAGTGCCTAAAATCATTGGTAATGATAAATATTAGGCACTTTAGCTATGGAAATGAATAAAATATGTAAATTAGTCCCAAAATTTCATAATTTCGAGTGTAAATGAATAATAACCATGCAAATTAGACTAAACTTGTAAAGAGAGGTGGTAAATCCCCCTAGGTTTTCACCAAAAATCTCCAAAATATAAAATAAAAGTTGTGAAGCTCTTAGGATATAAATTTCACCATTAAAAAGTGTTATATATCCTTTATAAACAATCCATAAGAAAAATATAGTCTAGGGTAGGGTTATATTTCACCTTTTAGTGTTTGACCAATTCCAATTTTCTTTGCTGCAATTTAATTTCATGAATTGATAAACCTCTTAAATCATCCCACAAAATGTTAGATAAAACCTTTAAGAAAAAATATAGGGATATATTTTTCCTTATTAGGTTTAAATATCAACAATTTACCATAAACCCTTGGACAAACATGTCTAGAAAATGAAAATAAAACTTTAACTTTGCACTAGACAATGAAAACATGTTTTTTGATGGTATGTATTTTACATTTTTTGTATTTTTATATTTTATATGACATAAAATAAAATATTTGAGATTTTAGGGTTTTGATATTGGGAGTTGGGAGTTAATCTTAGTGCCTTGTCTCCACTTAGGGCTTATGGGGTAAAAAATTATTCCCCTTTAAGAATTGATTATTCAATGTTTATGGATTAGAATAGGAGACTAGTGCCTTAAAGATAGTAATCCCATATTTAATCAAGACAAATCATGAAAACCAAGGCACTACAAGAAGGGATTCCTCAAGGTAATATCCTTCACTAACAACTAATCAACAAAAGACTTGAAAGAATACATAAAACCCTTGCCAAGGAGTATAAAAATAATTAAGACAAGAAATAAGAACTTACCAATAATTTTAAGGAAGATGGAAAACATACAAACCCTAGACGTCCTCCTTCCAAGTTGTTGTGCAGCTTCTCAATGGATCGATCTTGCTAGATTTAGTAGAAACTTGAACATTCACAATAGTCTTTGAATTAATAAGGATAACCAAGAAACAAAGAGCTCCAATAATTGACAACGAGAAGCACCAAGTAAAATATATTCTATTAATGGATTCAAATGATATCCAACAATTCACAACAATTTGGAATGAGAGGAGGGCCTATATTTGTAGAGGATGCTCACAAATCCTTCCCATTCTTTATTCCCTAAATCTAGGTTAAGGAAATAAAATAAAAGTGTCATCCACATAACTTGGAGACTAAGTCAAATTACAATTAAAATATGTCACATATGCATAAAAGCCTCATGTAAGAGCAACATTGCACAAAAAATAGGGCCAATTTATCTCATAGGACAATGTTCCATGAAAATATTGATGTGAAGGGCTCAAAACAAGGTGGGGTAGCCTCCCAAGAAAGTAAAACTCCAACATTTCTCTCCTCCAAGTGGAATTTCCTCTTGAAAATGTGGATAATGATCTCAAAAGGTGACGACCTCAAAAAAATGTGCTCAAATATGTCCATAAATCCTTGAAATATGTCTCCAAATCATGACCATGATGTCTTCAAAGCATGATAATTTCCATATCTAAGGTCAAGGCATATCCATGAAGCATGTGAGTGACCTTCCAAGTAAACAAATGGATCATAAAACCCACAACAACAATAATGACATAAAAAAGAATGGTTCAACCCTCAAATCATGTGAAATACATCTCCGAAGTCATGAAAGAAGTGGTCTAAAGTTCATCCATGTTATTAAGGGTGAATTCCATGTCTTCTCCTCAAAGATTAAATTCACTTGAGTGACCTCTACACTATCCAAGTATGCTTCAAATAACCCCATGACTATCATAAAGTACCCCAAGTGACGTTGGCCCCCTTTAGTGAGCAATATTTTTTTTTAAATGTCAAATGAGGGGGAAATTATATAATATGACACATGGAAAGTGTAGAGAATGTGCAAGTGGATTTAAATATCCCATCTATGCGTCAGAGAGTGTGACCAATGCCTCAAAATCCATGATACTACCTCGATAAATGTGAAATTGGATAATCATGTGTAGAATCATCTTCAAGGGCCCATGACCCAAAGTGTGGTACATACATAAGAAAGAGAGGGTCCATGTGGGGTAAAATAGGTTTGATAAACCATGGGTGTGACAAATATTACAAACTATAATCACCTTTTACATAGAAAAATAATAAGTGAATGGTTAGGGACCTGTAAATCATGTATCCTAGTAGATCCACCTCATAATGCCTACATCCCTACCTAGGACATAAATGCCTAACTTAGAGGGAGTTACCCACCTCCAAGGGATATTCAAGTAGAGAAATAAAGGAAAACACCTTGAGACTAGGGACTAAAGGACATGCCATGACACTACTACATATGGTATTTAAGTCTAATGGGAAGTTTCCACGGTATGTATAAAATCGACAGTACCATCAGAAATTACTAAGTTATTATCAAAATTTCATCATGATTTTTCTTAGTGCCATGATGTTCATTGGAATTACAACTATGTCTGATCGTCATTGGAATTATCACTCTCGCTCGATGTTTTGTAATAAAAATGTCTACCAAACCACTAGGGACACGTGGCACCCCGTCATCAAAAGTAGATCACTAAGGTGGGTATATAAAACCATGAGTTATAACCACTGACTTGAGGACTTGTAAATACATGTAAAGTTAGTTATGACTGAATTATGTAACTGGCCTATGGGTCGAGATGATCCCCATAGGGAACATAATATATATAAGGTTGTAAGTAGAGATATAGGAAATGATACGCTTGTTACAGAGACCTTAGGAGGAATATTTGGAGAGAAGAAAGGCGTGGGATCTTTGTTTCACTTTGCTCAATTTTGTAATGGAGACTGTCACTGTGATGTGTGTCATGTAAATATCCTACTATTATGAGGAATTAATGGAAAATAAATATTTTTTTGACTCATACGTTTCTTATATATGATATTTTTTGTGATATTTAGTGTTTATCAGCAATATTTAAGAGATATTTAATGCATCTTTATATTAGTGTATGAATCTACCTGCAAGAATTTATATTACAAGTTACAGGGTTGTAAAACATTTGTACATTTGTTGTTGGCATGTTTACAGGCAGAGTGTGATTGTCATTGATGGCAAGAACAACAACGATGATGGCATGTTTATAGGAAAGAACAGAAGCAAACCAAATCTCAAGAGACCAGAAGATGAGAAAGGAAGAATGTGCTAGGTGGGCACCAGAAGTCTTTTGGGAAGACGTAGATGAGAAAGATTGAGAAGCTTAGAATAGATAATGCAGAGTTTCACGGATATAGTGCAGTGTTGCACGTAGAGCACAAGTGTGTGCCAGGGTTGAGGGTAACTTTTTCCAAAGCTTAGGAGAGATAGCGTTCTGAGATGTGCAGACGTGATCCCATACATCAAGGCACACATAAGGATCAAAGGTCGTGGCCTTTGACACTTAGAGATTTGAGGAAGCCAAAGCGCAGGAGGAGGAGTGATAGTGGTTGTTGGATCACTAATCCCAAATACCCGATGTCTGTTAGATCAGAGTCCAGAAAAGAGGAGCACACAAAGGAGGATATTAGACCTCATTAGTTGGATTGGAGTGCAAAGGAATATAAACTGTTCGATATAGTACAACTGCAAAGAGGATAATGACTGAGAGCCATCCTCCAACTTCGCGAAATGCGAAGTCGTGAAATGATACGGGTCAATGGATCCAGAGGACACGTAGCGAGAGATCAAAATTTCACTGACTCGCGAGATGGATAAGTCAAAGGTGAGAGTTGTAGTAACTCACGATATGATAAGTCACGAAATGATCATAGTCATCGATCAGAGGGATAGATCTTGACCGTTGATATGATATGAAGCATTTCAAAGTTTCACGAGTTGGGAGTTTCAAGGCAACTCATAGCAGGAGTTCACGATATGAGAAATCACGAAGCACCCCTCTTTATTGGCCCCTGGTCATAGCTGGTGGTCACATTCATGAATTTTAATGGAAGGAACTAGAGGTTCTAGGATCCACCTCAGATTTTGGCGAGTTGGGAAAATCGAGGTGACTCACGGTTGTTCACCTGAAATGTGAAATCTTGAAACGACTATTGGTTAGGCGTATGGTCACCGTCAATGGTTATGTGAAAGGAATGGTATTAGCTAGAAAACCTAGCGCCGACTGTGTAGATTTATTAGAAATGGAAAAAGGCACCAAAGACATGAGAGCACAGAGGTTCTCTCAGTAACTACTAAGAGACAGACTGATTGTAACTGCAGAAAATGATTGATTGCATCTACTAGAGAACTTGAGGAGCTGGAGGGTGATCGCAAGAGAAGTTGAAGAGTCTCGAGGTAACTACCAGTGGAATGAAGAATCATCATAGAGACGGTTGACAAATGAAAAGCGTCGAAGACTATAACTACAATAGAGAGGATAAAGCTCGACTGTGACAGAGAAGAAGAAGAGTCGCACTTCCAGAGAAGGCAAAGAATCTTAGGATAAGCCATTGATAATGAATAGACTCAGTATAACTGCCAAAGAAGACAATGAGTTGCATGTAGGATCTGGGAGAGGAATTGGCGTGATAAAGAGACGCAAAACATAGAAGAGGTGGAGGTTGTTGTTGAGTTTTTTTCATGTGGGTAGAAGCATGCTGTGTGTAGGAGCTGAAGCAGAGAGAAGAGGCATGGTGCATAGAATTGAAAGAATACACAGAGAATAAAGAACAGAAGAATCAAGGAAAATACATGCATATTTGAGATAAGAACAAAACGAGAAACAAGCGTAAGGAGAGAGACACTGATGCAGGCATAGAAAAGCAGTGTAGCAGAACAGTGATGAGACTGGTAAGCCATAGATAAATGGTGTATCACTATAATAAATTTAATAAAGAAAATATTTATATTTCAGGGTGGTAGGGAGGTGCTAGGGAGTACTGTTGTCCTCATAGTTTCAAGTGGGTGCTTGAACATAGGGATTTGTAGCTTCCATCTGGCTGCAGCCAGAAAAATCAGGGTGGCAGGGTGGTGTAAGGGAGAACTATTGTTCTATGTTATAAAGGTTGGTGCTTGTGTGACTGGAAGTTGGTGCTTCCATCCAGTTGGTGCTGGAACACTTAGGGATTTGGTGCTTCCTTCTAGTGGGAGCTAGAGAAGCCAGAAAGTTGTTTCTTCCTTCAAGTGGGTGCTAGAGAAACCAAAGAGTTGGTGCTCTCAGCAAGTTGCAGCTTGCAAAATAGAGGTGGTAGCCTCACAATGAGTTGGTGCTCATTGCAACATCCCGCTCTGGTGCACTTACAAACTTATTCTTTGAGGACACTTGCTCGCAAGTGATCTGGACTTTTCTAATAATAATACATTTATGCTAGATTATGATGCATTCTGATAGATGACATGATGTTTTACTACTTGATGTAGACAAGTGCCATTGACTCAGTTTATTGAGTGTGCAGGGTTATTGACCTGGAGGATGAAGAGGCATTGACGGAACCCTTGGACTCCGGATTGAGTCAAGGAGTGTGCTATTTGGATTGATTCATTTACGGTGATATTTCTTTGTTTTGATGATATGATATTGATTTTATGATATGTTTTTGATATGTTCTGACACGATGGTTGATGATGCAGGCTGACGATAGCTTTCCGACCAGACTCACATATGGAGTAAAGGGGCCACACATGATTTCCAGAGAGGTTGAGGGAGAGGTGTGGACAGAAGCCCTGCCACAGCCTACTAGCACTCCCATCGTGGCTCAACCTGTAGGTTGACGATTACCTAGTTCGAGAGGATCCACGATGTCGTGAGGGCAGACTGCGACAGTCACTCGCGATGATTCTAAGGGGCGCACAATAAGGCGGGGGCCTTATTCCTTAGATCCATTAGTCTCCCACAAGTTCACCTGGCGAAGTGTTGACTCCAGGGGTTATAGATGTCTACCAAACAGTCAAGTCGATGAGTGGCACCCTTGGAGCACGTGGTGCATCTTGAAGGGCACGTCGCGCAAAAGAAACACACGTTGGTGAGTGGCACCCTAGGAGCATGTGGTGCATCCTGAAGGGCACGTCGCGCAACAGAAGAAAATGAGGCAAGTGGCACCCTTGGAGCACGTAGTGCATCCTGAAGGGCACGTCGCATTGATGAGGATGATGAGACACCTAGATGACCCTAAGACCTTAACGCCTTAAGAATTTCTCAAAATGACTCTTCTAATGAATTGTCACCCAGTTCAATCTAAACCTAAATTTAAAACATCTCAAAGATAAAATTTTGTTAAGCCCTAAGAAAAGATCCTACAAAAATAAACATAAGGGCGTAAACTTAAACCCTCCTATGTGTTAGTTTAAGTCTTCTTAAACTAAGGGGGGTTAAAGTAATGAGGGGGATAAATTAATTGAAACCCATGGTTTTTAAATTTTAAAGAAGAATTAAAATTATTAAAGTGTGGGAGTATAAAAAATTAGGATTTTAAAAATATAATGAAAAGGTTAATAAGTGCATTTATCTTATTGGGTTTTAGAAAAAAAAGGGGGAAGGGACAATTAATAGAAATAAGGGTACTTGTATTAAAGGAAACTTAATAATGGAAAGTAGGAGACATAGGGTAAAAAGCGAAAAGGAATCAACATTTAAGGAGTTACTAAAAATCAGAAACTTCATTTTAGGAAAGTTATTAAAAGCATGAAAGGGGATCTAGGAACCCTAGGAGAAATTTTAGGAGCGACTTTAGGGGGGTTGAGGGAAAAGAGTCTTTTACTTAAATTAAAGAAAATAATTTTGGAGAAAGATGGGGGACGAGTGACACTTGGACGACAGAGAATTTTTAGAGCTTGTCATTTAAAAAAAAAAAAAATTAATAATGATTAGGAAAGTAGGTGGGTCTCAAATTTCTATAAATGAAGTGGAAAAGAAGGAAGAAAGGATGAAAGGTTAAGCGTAACATTACGCTGCCGAATTTTGGCTTCACTGTTTGCTTGTGAGGAGTTGGGAATTTCTCAGTTGTTTTTGAGTGGTAGCTCAGCCTTGGAGGCAAGTTGAGAAGCTAGTCTTATCTCTAGATCTTGTGTGGCCCCTTTGCGGCTTGGGGGGCTAAGGGGGAAGCAGAGTACCCCTAGCGATTGGCTGGGAGGTACCGGTGAGGTCTCTACGGTCGGCGAGCGGGACGCGGCACGGAGCGCGGAACGTCTTCCGAAGCGGGTGTGAGGCAACGGTATGATTTTAATTGGTGAAGTAGAATGCATTTTTATATTCGGAAATTTTAATGTTATTGATGCTATATATCCCCTTTCATTCATCGCTCTGACTGTATAAAATCATTATGACGTAATTCTGGACTGTGCAAATTTAAATGATGGTGCAGGAATGTGTAATTTTTAATATTGTTGTTATATCCCTTTTATTCAACGTCCTGGACTATATAAAATGATCGTTGTTATAATTTTAGGACTGTGTATTGTGTTACTGAAAAACTCTGTCGGCAATTTTGTAGGAATGCTTTCTGCGACGTAGTTCTGAGAATTTGTTTGGGGAAATTGTTAATGAATTTGGAATTTTGGAATTTCGTTTTTGTATTTCATTGCTGTGGTTGATGATAGAACACGTTTTTTTTTGGGGGGGGAAGATTTTACTGTGTGCGTTTTTCTGATTGTGGTATTGGGCGTTTCATTTTTCTGTTGTGGTTCGGGGTTTCATTTTCCCTTTTCGTGGTCTTGTAAAATCGTTGGCATTGCGTTTTTGGCTATTATTGCTGCAATTTCGTGTCTGTATTTCGCTGAGTTTACTGATGGAATCTATTGTTGGGTGTAATATCCGTAATGCATTGAATCATTGTAGGTGTGGGGAGTTTGATTGTTCTGCGCTTGCTGGCATATATTGAGCGTGTTAAATCCCCATTCTGCGCCCACCAGTTATAGGTTAAATTCACTATTTGTTTTAATGGCATTTATTAGGACTGAATCGATTGTAAGAGGGGCGTTTTTTTGTGTGGCATTCATTGTAAGTGATGGGCATGGAATGATCTACGTCTTACTGGTCTATCTTGGGCGTTTGATTAAATGGCTTCCACTGATATATGTTTGGGGCGTTTTGATCTGAGTTTAAATGTGTGAATGACCTGCGTTTTACGGATGTAATTGGGCGTTTTGATCTGAGTTTTAAATGCGTGAGTGACCTGCATTTTACTGATGTATTTGGGCGTTTGATCTGAGTTTTAAATGCATGAATGACCTGCATTTTACTGGCATATTTGGGCGTCTTGATCTGCGTTTAAATGTTTTAATGACCTAATGTTCTCCTTCAGAACTGGCTTTATTACCCTTGGATTTTTGGGTCTGCGTTTCTCCTTCAGAACCGGCATTATTACCTTGCATTTTTGGGTCTGCGTTCCTCCTTTCGAACGGGAAAAAGAACCCTTAAGACTCGCTCTATACCTTCGCGCATGGCCTTGCTGAAAACTATATAAACTAATGTTTGCAGGTTGGTTTAAATTGGCATTATGGCATGATTTTCGTTTGACTTAGTTACTGCTATTCTGTGGATTCCTTCTAATAAATGCAATAGAAAATATAATCTTGATTGCGGCACAAATATGGTTTTCAGATAGGATGGCAGTATGCGACTTCAGATTATTTAAACAGTAATTGTAAGCAAAGAGAATGCAAGATTAAAATGCCATGTTAATATGGTTTAGAAGAGTTTGTGTAACTGACAAATATAAACTGCCATGCTAATCCGTTAATGGACAATTATAAACTGCCATGCTAATCTGCTAATTGACAATTATAGACTGTAATGTAAATCCGTTATGCAGTGTTAATCTGTTATTCAATTGACAATTATAAATTGTAATATAAATTGCCATATCAAAATGCGGTATTAATGAGGGTTATGGAGGTTGTTGCATTGCAACTTGTTGTCACTTAACTAGATGTATAAATGC
>JZKD02S0044504.1:345297-366344 GCA_000966675.3 Picea glauca
GGGTTACTAGTTTCTGCCTGAGCAGTCGGCCAGGAGCCTGTCTAATCTTCTTTCGAGAAGACATAAGACTAAACGCCCTGCTTTCCTATGCAGAATAGTAACCCTAACACCATGGACTCTTCCCTCTGTGTTCTTACTGTGAACCCCTAGTATGTCTTAATGTTGTGATGTGCGCCTTATGCCTATGATCGTAAATTGTTGCATTTACTCATTGTGTGCCTTCAGTTTTACCTTGTCGTGGTTGCATCTTGTTGGTCGTCGAGTGGGGACGTAGAGTCAAGTGTGTTTGTTACTTCTACACGTGCGCACACACCATAGAAAAAAAAAAATTGCACCTGTTTTCAGAGTTGTGTCGTAACGAGGAGGTCGTTACACTCATAAGAATGATAATGTACAGAAAATAAATATTACTTATCATATCAAGAATAAGAGGTTTTCCCCTTTATGGGTTTTCTCAAGAAATATTTGTCTCTGTATATTTCATGTGTGTGATTGATGTTGAATATTCTATTGCCTACCTTCCTTCATTATTGTGATTATCATTGAATTCTCTGTAAAGAGTTTAAAATAAGTATAATTGTTTAAGCACAGTAAAAACTGATTCACACCCCTCTCAATTGTCCAATAATTGGTATCAGAGATGGTTCCTTTTATCTAAAGGTAGATCAATAATCTTAAACATGTCAAGCCACGAAGGAACGTCAACCAATAAGCCCCCCCTGTTCAATGGAACAAAATTTGCCTTCTGGAAAGTTAGGATGAGAACCTACATAATGGCTTTAGGTGCAGATGTCTAGGATGTGGTAGAGACTGGTTATGTAAAGCCGATTGTACTAGATAATAAGAATGACAAGATATAATTTAGCTTCAATGATAAGGCTATGAATTCTATTCTGAGTGGGCTTGGAGAAGAAAAATTTGTAAAAGTTATGCACTTAGAAACTACCAAAGAAATGTGGGACAAACTCACAGGAAGTTATGAAGGTAATGAGAAGGTAAAGGATGCCAAGATTCAAACCTATAGAGTACAGTTTGAACAACTAAATATGAAAGAGGATGAAACTTTTGGGAAGTACTTTTTGAGAGTTGAAGAACTAGTAAATCCAATGAAAGCACTTGGTGAAAAAATTGAGGAACACTCTTTAGTTCAGAAAATTTTGATATCTCTGCTAGATAGGTTCAACCCAAAGGTCTCTGCTATAGAAGAACTTAATGATCTAAAATATTTGTATTTTGATTAACTTCTAGGAACTTTGAATGCATATGAAATGAGGATAGTTAAACATAAACCCACCTCTAGAGAAGCATCATTTAAAGCTGATAAGAATGAGGAATTTGAGCCCGATGAAATTGAAGGAAAATTTGTGAGAAGACTAAAGAAAGGATCAGGCAAGTACCAAGGCAAGTTGCCCTTCAAATTTTTTAACTATGGAAGTATAGGTCACTTTGCATATAAGTGTCCAGACAAGAAGAAGGACCAGAACTCTAAAGGTGAAGAAAAGTATAAATCAAAGAGATTTGGTAAAAATAAAAGTTTATGTGTAAACAATGATGACTCTTCAGAAGACACATATAGTAATTATGATGATGAAGATAAGGTTAATGAATTTATTCTTATGGCCAAAGAGGATTATGATAATGAAAGCACAAGAAGTGATGTTGGTGATGAAGAAGTTGTGGTTGACTTGGAAGGAGTTTTTTCTAAAAGAAATTGATAGACTCAGATTTAAGAAGAGAAAGAATAAACAATTGTCGATACAGTTCGAGAAAGACAGTAAAATACCTGATGGAGACTTTTCCCTACTAAAAGTGGAATTAGAAGAGGCAAAGAAAATAGAGGAAATTCTAAAACAACAGTTATCAGAGAAGAAGGCAATATGTGAAGCCTTGGAACAAGAGGTAGTAAAAACCAGAAAAGAGATGGAGAAGTTTAAATCTTTGTATCTTAAAAATCTTCCAAGCATTAAATCCTGAGATGAATTAGCCACCATTCTGAATCAGTAAAGGAATCCAAATTTGAAAACTGGTTTGGGTTATGAAGAAGGATCAAATAATGGTCGGCCAAGCAACAAACAATCCATCAAGTTTGTCAAATCTACATTCGTTGACAACAATAAATATGGAGAAACAAAGGAAGAAAATCAGCCGCCAAGGAAGAGCGAAAGAAAAAGTACCAGAACTGAATCTATAGAAAAAATAAATAATACACCCTCTGCTCAAATAAATCATCAGAATAGAAGAAATTGACATGCTCAAAGAAGACAACCATTTTCTAGGTACAAAGGATTTCTCTATCGATATTGTTTTTTCTGTTCTAACTTTGGTCACAAAGTTGTAAACTGTTCTTTAAGATTTAGATATGAGCAATCAAGACACTCAAGAAATAGATATATGTCGCAAAAAAGAATGAGACAACCAAGTAAGAAACAACCACAGACTTCAAATCATGTGATGGTTGGGAAAAGGACACAGGTTGAGCATAACAATCATTATGATCCTTTATTCAATGAACCAGAATGTTACACATGTCATAATTATGGACATAAAGCTGCAGACTATCTCTTAAGGAACTATGAACCAGATTTGAATCCCTCTGCTGAAAATGTCAAGGTTTGGAAGAAGAAAGAGAATGACAAGTGTCTATTAGTTTTTTCAGCTCAAAGACAAAAGAACCCCTGGTATATTGACAGTGGATGCTCCAAACATATGACGGGAGACAAAAGTAAGTTTTTGTCTCTAAGAGAAATCAAATCAGGAAATGTAACCTTTGGAAATGATGCTCTAGGTAAAATCAAGGGTAAAGTGACGGTGAGTTTGAGTAATGGTAAAGGAAAATCCCATGATGTTCTTCTTGTATATGGGTTTAAACATAATTTTCTAAGTGTAAGTCAAATGTGTGACAGATGATGTGAAGTGGCGTTCACTTCCAAAGATTGTAAGATAAATTCAGTAAACTCGGGACAAGTGGTGGATAAAGGCATAAGGACAAATAATAATGTATATGTGATGAAAGAAGATAGAGAAAAGTGTCATATAAGAAAATATGATGAAAGTTGGTTATGGCATAGGAGACTTGGACATCTAAATTTTGACCACTTAATCAAGCTCAAAAACCTTGAGGCAGTAAAATATCTTCCAAGAATATCAAAGCCACAATATTTTATGTGTAAACCCTTCCAAGTAGGAAAGCTAATCAGGACACATTTTAAATCCAAAATCTCTACTTCAATAGAGAAACCACTCCAATTAGTTCATATGGATTTATGTGGATCATAAATACAGGAAGGCATGGGGAAGGAAAACTACTTTATGTTGGTCATTGATGAATACTCTAGACTCACTTGGGTTTCTTTTCTCAAAGAAAAAGATGAATCATTTGAGAAATTTAAAATATTCAAGGCTTTAACTAAGAATCAAATAGGAAACAGGATAAAGGCAGTAAGATTAGACAGAGGAGAATAATTTATGTCAAGTGATTTCAAGGAATTATGTGATAAACATGGGATCAAGAGGAATATACAATCCCAGGAACTCCACAACAAAATGGAGTAGTTGAGAGGCAAAACAGAATAGCTCAACAAATGTTCAGGTCAATGATGAATGAGAAGAACATTGGTCAAAACTTCTGGGTAGAAGCAATACACACAACAATCCATGTTCTTAACAAAGCCCACCTCAGACCACACAATGAAAATACACCTTAAAAACTATGGTATGGAAGACCTAATTCAATCAAACACTTCAAAGTCTTTGGGAGTAAGTGATACATAAAGAATAATAATGAAAACCTTGGCAAGTATGATGATAGCGTCGATGAAGGAATATTCTTAGGATATGCTACCAATAGTAAAGTGGCACAGTCATGCCCCTCGTAGGCAAACCTCTTCCACCAGGACCTTCTTTCACTCATGCCTGAAGAGTTAAAGAACTCTTCCAACTCCTTACCGGAGTTCTCAATACCCACAGAAATTTCCTCCTGGCGATCTCCCCTTTGCTTTGTCGGGAAATCGGGTTTCGCGTTATCGCGAAACCTGTGTACACGGTTCTTGTGTTAACCAAAACCCTGAACCTCAATGGGTCTCAATGCAATCACTTTCCATTCTTGTCGGGGATTTCCCTATTAGTAAATCGGTACATATGATGTCGCGGTTCACTAGCACCATGAATCCCCGAACCCCGAACTCCGATACGCAAGTGTGCTTTCTCCTTGACACATCACCTTCCCTCTCCATTCTATCGGGAATCACATGATCGCGATTTCAAAGGTCACAATCCCCTTTCACTGGAAAATACTGAATGCTGAACCCCGATTTCTCCGGATTGCAGACACGTGTCCAGCTCAGTATCCACGGCCCTAATCTCTTCGGGAAATCACAAATCGTGATTTCGGGTTTCAAAAGTCCCACGACCACAGAACCTCTGATATCCCAATGAGATGAAGTTTTGATGGCTCTTGGACTCCTCCTGCGCCTATGGGCTAAATCCCGCACAACCTCTCCAAGATCTGACGATAGGCGGGACTTCGCGAATCTCCCCCTGCGAGACCTGGCCGTCCATTCCTCCTCCTTGAGGAATTCTTCCGCTCTAAAGCTCCATCCTGTTCGAACCTTCTCCTGGGTCCGTCTCCACAGTATCATGAAGGAACTATCCCTCCTGAGATTGTCAACTCTGACTCCCTCAGACACTTTGCACACACTCCCCGTGTTCGACCTTCAACAACTCTCAAAGTGTTGAGTCTTTCAGACCCTGTGCACTTACGACCACAGTAGTCTATGCCTTATTTTTCTCAGACTAACCACTGAGACTTCAAGTTCAGCGTGCACTTTTCCTGCATGATTCTACCAACCCAATCAAACTTTTGGGCGAATGAGAATAAGGGTTTAACTGTCAGGCCTCATCAACACACTCTATGCGGATGAACTCAACTGCACTCTATGCAGGAATCTCCTGGCTCAGACAGAGAAACAGTTGAAACTTATTCTCTTCTCTTTCAGACTTCATTTAAAACCTCTGAAATCACATGCACGTCATATTCAAAGCAATTGCATGACCAGAAAACAAACATTCATGAGCACATAAACATCATACACAGAGAAACAACACCAGCCATGAAATTGAATCAAAGACTCTCTTCTATTAATTCAAAAACATCTGTACATGGGTGTTCTTCAAAAATTCTCTGCTGCTCTTTCTTCTTGCTCCTGAATGAATGATTCTGAATAATAATAATACAATGTACAAAGGAGGGTCTCTATATTCGTTTTCCCTCACGAAACTAAAACTGTCTAATCTAGACTTAAACATCTATCTGCCTACATTAAATCTAATAAATGCCTCCTATATATTTCAGACAAGAGCGTATGGCTCGAGGTCTGATGCATCATACTAAAGGCGCTCCTTCATAAAGGTTCATTTAAGACTTGCGCTACATTCCCAAAGCTCTTTTCAAAATTTGATTTCATTTATTCCAGATGATCTTTCGCTTGATGTGCTGGCTCGCTTGCTGAGTTGGCGATGCTCCTGCATCATAAAGGATATAGATGCTTTAATAAAAGATTGCCTAAACTAGTTGATTGCATTGATTTGAAGGTTTATGAAGGAGTCCCAGTAAGAGAGGTGAGAAATATTGAGACTGCTACAGAGGACACAGCTGAAGCTAAAAATGAATAGTGCCAAGAATCATAAAAATAAGACTCTGATTCAGATGAAGATACAAATACTCAGGCAGACTCAAATCAGCAGACAACATCAAATCCTTCCTCTAGAATTACTCAAAAGAATCATCCCGCAAGCCAGATAATTGGTGAGAAAGACAAAGGTGTACAAACTAAGAGAAGGATAATCAAATACACCGAGAAATCACATATAGACTTCATATCCATGGTGGAAACTAAGAACTTTAATGAAGCCAGTAAAGATGTAAATTGGTTAAAATCAATGAATGAGGAACTAGACCAGATTGAAAAGAATGACACTTGGGAACTCGTTCCTAGGCCAGTAGATAAAAATGTAATAGGATGAAAATGGGTCTACAAAAATAATATGAATGAGAAAGGAAATATTGTAATAAATAATGCTAGATTGGTTTGCAAAGGATATGCTCAAATAGAAGGACTGAATTTTGATGAAACATCTACGCATGTAGCAAGATTAGAAGCTATTAGAATGTTTTTGGCCTATGCTTGTCATAAATAGTTTAAATTCTATGAAATGAATGTCAAGTCAACATTTCTAAATGGAGATCTAAAATAAGATGTCTATATGGAACAACCATAGGGTTTCCAACTATCAGGTAACCATGACTTTGTCTGCAAGATGAAGAAAGCATTATATGGGTTGAAACAAGCTCCTTGTGCCTAGTTTTACAGACTGGATAAGTATCTTCAAGATAAAGGATTCAAGAGAGGAACAGTTGACATAAACCTATATATAAAGATAGAGGGTAATGATTTTCTCATTGTGTTGTTCTATGTATATGAAATCATCTTCAGAAGCAATAATGCTTCATTGGTACAATGGCTTGCTTTTGCTATGCAGTCTAAATTTGAAATTTCTATGATAGGGGAACTACCATTTTTTCTTGGTCTACAAATTACTTAGAGGTTTGAAAGAATATTTATTTCTCAAGAGGAATGTTGAATAGGTTTCAAATGGAAGACTCAACACCTGTGAGCACTCCCATGGTCACTAGATGCAATTTAAGCAAGGATTATGACTCACCTGATGTTGATCAGAGTTCATATATGTCTATGATAGGCAGCCTATTGTACATCACACCATATCGTCTAGACATAATGCATGTTGTTGGAATGGTAAGAAGGTATCAATCTGCACCTAAATAGTCAAAAGAATATTCAAATACTTAAAAGGAACTATGAACTATGGCCTATGGTATCCTAGGAATCAAAATTTTCAACTATCAGTCGATTCAGATGCTGATTGGGATAAATGCATGGATGAAAGGAAAAGCACGAGTGGAGGTGTATTCTTCTTAGGAGATTCCCTTGTATCATGGTTGAGCAAGAAGTAAGGTTCCATTTTCTTATCAACTATAGAAGTTGAATACATTGCAGTTGCAACCTGTTGTACCCAAGTGTTGTGGATGATTCAGACCCTTGCAGACTTGGAGGTAAATTATACTGCACCGATCCTAATTCATTGTGATAATACCAGTGCAATTACTGTGTCAAAGAATATTGTCTTTCACTCCAAGACCAAGCATATACCCATCAAGTATCACTTCTTGAGGGAACAGGTAACCAAGTATGTGGTTTCTTTGCATTATATCCCATCCAAAGATCAGATTGTTGATATCTTCACTAAACCGCTTGCACAAGCTTAGTTTGAGTATCTACGCCAGAAGTTGGGCGTGACCCCACTATCAACCTAAGAGAGTCCATCCTGTCAAGGGGAGTATGTGTTGGTTGAATATCTGATACCTTTGAAAAATACTACAACAACTCAAGGGGAGCATTTTTTCTTTGACATTGATGTCAAATGGGGAGAAAAGGTGTGGATGCTACAGTTAGAGGTCTAAGAAGACTAGTGCAGTTGTTTAGGGTTGTCGTTCCGGGTTTCCATCAATGACAAAGGGGGATATTGTTGGCATGCTTACAGATAGAGTGTGATTTTCATTGATGAAAAGAATGGAAACGACGATGACATGTTTATAGGAAAGAACAACAGCGAACCAAATCTCGAGAGACCAAAATATGATAAAGGCATAATGTGTCAGGTGGGCACCATAAGTTTTTTGGGAATACACAGATGAGAAAGATCGAGAAGATCAGAAGAGATAATGCATAGTTGCACATAGATAGTTCAGTGTTGTACGCATAGCACAAGTGTGCTCCAGGGCTAAGGGTAACTTTTTCCAAAGCTCAAGAGAGATAGCGTTCTGAGATGCGCAGACGTGATCCCATACATCAAGGCACGTAGAAGGATCAAAGGTCATGGCCTTGGAAACTTAGATATTTGAGGAAGCCAAAGATCAAGAGGAGGAGTGACAGTGGTCATTGGATCACCAATCCTGAATACCCAATGTTCGTCAGATCAAAGTTTAGATAGGAGGAGCGTGCAGAGGAGGAAATTAGACCTCAGTCGTCAGATTAGAGAGTGAAGGACTAGCAACCGTTGGATCCAGTACAACTATGAAGAGGATAATGACCAAGAGCCATCTTCCAACTCCACAAAATGCAAAGTCACGAAATGATATGGGTTGTTGGATATAGAGGACACGTGGCAAGAGATCAACATTTCACTGACTCGCGAGATGGAGAATTCAAAGGTGAGAGTTGTAGGAAATCACAATATGCAAAGTCGTGAAATGATCACAGTCTTTGATCAAAGGGAGAGATCTCGATCATTGATCTAATATGAATCATTTCAAAGTTTCCCAAGTTGGGAGTTTTGAGGAAATTCATAGTGTGAGTTCGCGATATGAGAAATCACAAAGAAACCCTCTTGTTTGGCCCCTGGTCACAGCTGGTGGTCACAGTGATGAAGGTTAATGGAAGGAACTAGTGGTGCTAGGCTCCACCTCGGAGTTTCATGAGTTGGGAAAATCGAGGTGACTCATAGTCGATCACCTGAAATATGATATCGTGAAATGACTGTTGGTTAGGCGTATGGTCACCATCGATGGTCATGTGAAAGGAAGGGACTTAGCCAGAAAACCTAGCGCCCACTGTGTAGATTTCTCAGAAAGGGAAAAAGGCACCAAAGACATGAGCGCATGGAGGTTCTCTCAGTAACTACTAAGAGACAGACTAATTGTAACTGCAAAAAATGACTGATTACATCTACCAGAGAACTTGAGGAGATGGAGGGTGATCGCCAGAGAAGCTGAAGAGTCTCAAGGTAACTACCTGTGGAATGAAGACTCATCATAGAGACGATTGACAAATGAAAAGTGTTGAAGACTGTAGCTACAACAGAGAGGATAAAGCTCGACTGTGATAGAGAAGATGAAGAGTCACACTGCCAGAGAAGGCAAAGAATCTCAGGATAAGCATCTCATGACGAACAAACTCAATATAAATGCCAAAGAATATCATGAGTTTCATGTAGGATCTGGGATAGGAATTGGCATGATAAAGAGACGCAAAACAAAGAAGAGGTGGAGGTTGTTGTTGAGTGTTTTTCATGCGGGTAGAAGCATGTTGTGTGCAGGAGCTGAATCACACAGAAGAGGTGTGGTGCTTAGAATGGAAAGAGGACAAAGAAAATAAAGCACCGAATAATCAAGGAACAAAAATACATATCTAATAGAAGAACAAAAAGTGCAACTGACGCAAGGAGAGAGACATTGATGCGGGCAAAGCAGAGCAGTGTAGCAGAACAATGATGAGACTGGTAAGCCATAGATAAATGTTTTATTACTTTCATAAATTCAAGAAATCAAAGATTTATATTTCAGGGTGGTAGGGAGGTGATAGGGAGGAATTTTTTCCTTAGATTTTTAACTGGGTTTTTGAACACAGGGAGTTGTAGCTTCCATCTGGTTGCAGCCAGAAAAACCAGGGTGGCAGGGTGGTGTAAGGGAGAACTATTGTTCTCTGTTATACAGGTCGATGCCTGTGTGACTGGAAGTTGGTGCTTCCATCCAGTTGGTGCTGGAACACTTAGGAAGTCGGTTCTTCTTTCTAGTGGGTACTATAGAAACCATGGATTTGGTGTTTCCTTCTAGTGGGTGATAGATAAACTAGAGAGTTGGTTCTCTCAGCAAGTTGCAACTTGAAAAATAGAGGTGGTAGCCTCACAATGAGTTGGTGCTCATAAAAATGATAATGTACAGAAAATAAAGATTACTTATCATATCAAGAAGAAGAGGTTTTTCCCTTTATGGGTTTCCTCATGAAATATTTGTCTCTGTATATTTCATGTGTGTGATTGATGTTGAATATTCTATTGCCTACCTTCCTGCATTATTGTGATTGTCATTGAATTCTCTGTAAAGATTTTAAAATAAGTATAATTGTTTAAGCACAGTAACAACTGATTCACCCCCCTCTCAGTTGTCCAACATTTTTATATACCTTTTTTTGTGCAATTACAAACTTAAAACCATTTTTTGTGCAAAAATACCAAAAAATCTCTTGTAGGCCAAATAGGGAAAAAAATTCGTTGGTGTAAATTTTTCCTTGGTGCAAAATGCATGCCAAGCTACAATAAAACCCACACCTAGGTCTCAAAACTCATTAAATTTGAGTGGTTAAAATTGTAAATGATTTTTTAAGTCATTTTACATAATCCTATATACTTAGTTTTGTGTTTGCAGTCATAAAAGACTCTGCCATGCAAAAATAGTCAACAGATGCCTAGTAAAACCCTAAAAATGCACAACTTGTTTGTAAAAAGTAAGATAAGGTTTTATTATACATTATATTTGATTTGTTCAAGTTGTTTGGGGTGTGGTTTATCATATTATATTTGTTCATGTTGTTGATTTTGCAATTTCGATTTTAAAAAGGGTTGTTGTGCATAAGAGACAAAGTTTTCCTTGTAATTTGGAAGGTCGAAACTGTACTAAGTGACCAAATTAAAATGCATTCCCACACTTTCCTATAGATCCAAAAATCATTTTATACATTGTAATATGGAGACAGATATATGGTAAATTTACCTATGCCATCTAAAGTGTAATTGAATAACATGAGAGGTTCCTTTCATGCACCTAGATTTGGGATTCATGTAAACTTGAAGGTAAAACTGCCTTAGAGTAAAATGCACGCCCTAGTCTCAATTTTGATGAAATTTGAATGGTTTAACTTGAAGAAGGTGTAATTTGTGATTTAATACTTGTATATAGCCTTATATTGGACCTTTTAAAAAAAAAATCTACCTAATGTGCATAAAGGCTAAAAAATGTCCCATAAAACCAAAGGGCCAATTTGTTAACGTTGGCTATATGAAAATAGAAGCCCAACATTGTATAAGCCTCCATAATTTAATATTTTAGTTTTAAATTGACGATTACAATATTTTTAACGTGTTTGTACAATTAGGAGTGCATTTACACTCCAAAAAGGATGATTTCTATGCACGAAGATTCATGACCTTTTGATGAATTAGGGGACGATGAGTTATGAGGAAAATCAAGGTCAATGACTTCTAACCAACCAATGATACACAGGAAATGGAATAAAAATTAACAACAAATAACGAACCCATAAAATAAAATACTTTAAAGAGAATAAATCATAGAAAATATAGAGTTTGTTCGCCTCCAAATTCATTGATTGAAGTTGGTCGAGAGTGTGTAATTTATCTTTCTACATTTGCATACACCTTTGTTTATTCCTTTAGAGAAATAAAACCCTTTATTGTGCAAAAAAAACAAAAAATGTATTATAGAATGAAGAGGTCAATATTACAGGAAATATTACAAGTTACAGGTGTTACAAAAATCTAAGTCCTATGGCTTTGGATCAGGGACACAACATAGTAATGCCCTTAAAACACTCCTCTGAACCTCTAATTAGAAAATCAACTAGAAATAAATATCTTTAGTAACTGCTTCTAGAAGAAAGGGATAAGGACATACCTGGAACCCTACATTTGAAGTAGATCCTGCTTGAGTCTTTCGCTCTAGAAATCGGCCTTGATGATGATCTTCTGAAAATCCTGCAATCAAAGAAGTATGCAATTGAAAGAAAGTTGTTATATGCTAACTAATTAAATATAATCAATTCAAATGTCAGGGTAGATTCAAAATAAAATACACACAACATCATTGAATCATGAATTAAAAATAAATAAAAATTGGAAGACAATGAGAGTTCTTTTATTGATAACAACAAAAGGGGTTGGTTACAACTTGTCATTGTTGTGGAACGATCCTAGAACTAGGATCCAAGTTCCTCCACCCAATGCCTAAGATGATGAAGTCTACCTATGAATTTTTGTGTCCTCACAGGTCTAATGAAGTAATAGGCTTCTTCCTGATGAGATAAAGAAGAACACAAATCTTGAAAACAAGGGTTTTCTGGGGGGAAGACAATCTCATAAATATAGGGAAATGAGGGTTTGCATGGATATAAGGAAACTACTAGCATGACGTTCCATCTATTTCATGATGATTTTCCTCCATCCCAAGGTTTTCTTTTATACTCCCTTTTGTTATTTTGAGTAGTTATGGATGAGCTATAGGAGGTTGGGAACCTAGGGAACCTGTCAACTCTACCCAAAATATCATAAAGTATATTTGTTTTATCCAATCAAACATGTAGTAGGTTTATAACTAGAAAGTTGTGTATGTACGCAGGTTTCTTTAAGGAGAGTCATGTACATATTGAAAAATGTTTTTATTATTTTTTATTTTTTTTTATGTTTTTCAGAGGAAAAGCGGGGTTCAGATCCTACAAATAGGGAAAGAGTTGTAGCTAATTTCAATGATTCATCATGAGAATATACAATGGAAAAATAATCTATAACAGATGTCCCCTAATGTGTGAGTTCGGAAGAGAAATCAATGGTTGAAATACATTAAAAATAGTAATGAGATTGTGGAGGGTCCATTGGGTAGGATTAGTTGAAAACCAGTCCTAAAACCGTACCTACAATAGAAACAAGTAAGATACTCTCTTCTCAACTCGGGTATTCACATGCTTTAGTGTGATGTAAGCATGGTCGCCAAATCAAGTACACTTCGGATCCATGAGTAATGAAATCATAATTGATGTCCATGGACACTAAAACTATACACAATGGATCCATCCAAAAATGTATATCATAGCCACAAATAGATACACAATGGAGCTATGTCTTAGGTTCAAATAGAGGATATCTAGAACCAATGAAGTGAACAAGTTGATCCTATGCAAGTAATAATGTCAAAGAGGGTGGTAGAATCAAAGTTGGGTAGGAGAACAAAATATCTTAGGCTCATAATTCACCTGAAGTCTTCAAAACAATATGTCATGGTATGAGTCTACAATATGTGAATAAATGTGTTGAAGTCGAACACACTGAAACATCATTTGATTACTGGTCATGGATGTATACCATTAACAAATGTTAGAAAACCAAACAATGATGATAATGGGCTTCAAGATACCTACTACCTAGTACAATCTAACAATAGTGAATAAATGATATGATGTCGAACAATTGATAGAATCTATCGAGAGGGGGACATTGATGTATTCCCATTATCCATAGCTAGGGAACCTGCCACTGGTGATTTCAAGCCCTAAGGTACTAACAACGACTCAAGATCTTTGTCCCATAGTAAGCTGTGTTGATATCGATAGGAAGAGACCCATTAGAAGGAAGGAATTAAGGCATCCTCCGTCATCTAGCATGAGGGGTAGAAAAAGGCCAAATATTTGGAAGGACTCAAATGAATATATTGAAATAAACACACCAAGGTACAACTCTAACATGCACCATATGGAATAGTACACTGTAGATAATATCTGAATAGTAACCAATTATGGGGACTACTGACAGAGACGAGGAATCCACCAATGGGTTCAAATGGAAACCAAGCAACTAGATGAATCCCTATGTGAGATAATGGTTGTTGAAATCAAACACAAGGGAAACCAATCAGTCAGCGACCAATGATGAGTTTCCATCTGTTGAGCACAAGGTTACCTATCAATGATGTAAATAGGACCAGGGTGTAATTTTATGTCATACTCTTAGATCAATGTGTCATGGTTGATAAGAGAAGACCCACCAACAAGAATTCAATGGGGACCTTATATACTAGCACGAGTGGGATACAAAGATACTTTTGAAGATGAGAGATACTTGACTGACATAGGAGGTTAGACTTGAGGAGTCAAATGTTTTTGCAAAATGGCCGACACGACACAAAAATGTAACTAAGGAGACATGGATTATAAACTGGGGTACATTTGTGACACAGGAGGTATCAACAAATGCTCCATATGAATGGAAGAATAACTATTCATGGGAGACTTTGCTCAAAAATGAGAAAAAAGGGCCTCATAAAGCCATACTAACCCAATGATGAGATAAATACTCATAATATTGTGTTCTATTCAAGGGAGACATAAGTAGTTGCCATAAAAAATGAGACTCATTCCCATCCTTCTTTTTATTTTTTTGTCTTTTTCATATTATAAAGCCTAAAAAGTAATAAAAAAATGTTATGATACAATGGAGGAAACAAATGTCGTAAGAAAAAAAACTAGTTTCAAGATAATTGTACTTACCTATGCTCAATGCAAGGAAACATGTGTTGGATATGGACACTTGGGGAGAAGTTCCCTCTAGGTATATTGGTGTCAATTCACAAAGGATAGTATTGCAAGGCTAGAAAATTTTCAAGAATGCATATACAATGGGATATATAACAATGAGTTGAAGCCGACATTAGGCCTAAAAATGTGATCGGTCGATATGGAATCCAAGTAAAATTTAACACATAAATGAGGGGGGGGCATAGGGTATTATCCAGAATAAGATTGAGAAGAAGATATAAGGCATCAATTCAAAGTCATGGTAAGACTGAATAGGGCTCCTGAGCCTATGAAAGTATTTCAGCATGGGTGCCAAACTATGAACAAGGTTCTAACTATGGCACCCATGAATGGTAGGCTCTACCACATGAATTACAACACTTATGAACATAAAAGAAGGTTTTGTGTCACAAATCAATGGGTTCGATCCAAAGGAAAAATGAAACAAGAAACGAATAATGCAAAAATGCATGAAGAGGAAAATCTAATATATATGCCATTTTCAATATCATTACCTATTAGAATGAATCGACATGGAAGAAAAGGTACCAAATAAAAATGTCTTCAAAGTCCTATATATAAGACCAAAAACACTCATCTAGAAGTTAATAAGTCCAATATAGAAACCTCTAATAAAAACAAG
Organism: Picea glauca; assembly: GCA_000966675.3. Lineage (NCBI taxonomy): Eukaryota > Viridiplantae > Streptophyta > Pinopsida > Pinales > Pinaceae > Picea > Picea glauca. Next base: position 360,154 of record JZKD02S0044504.1, read on the forward strand.
TGTTATGGGATACATAACTTGAAAACAAGAAACCCTAAAAGTAAAATATGTACAAAGTACTGCATAACCTTGTAGATTTAGAACAATACTTCTCCAGGTAGAGCCCATTTCTAGACTCAAGCTATGGGATTATTTGGAAACCAACCTATAAAGCTTCTAGTTCAGGAGGAGTTCAAAAATCCATCATCATAGCTTCAAGGATAGCCTCATCTGAAGACATCTCAAGTTCCATGAAACTGGGGTTCGACAACACAAAAATACTAGGGCTCAAGGTCTTAAAACAAGTAAGATAAAACTCAAGAGGAAACATCATATCACTCAGGGAAAAATGGGAAAAAAAAGGCTTACAGTCCCCCATTGCATCACATGAAAAAAGTGTAGACACCACAACATTCATAGCATAAAAATAATCACACCTGAGAAGTAAATTGAAGTATAAAGGGTTTGGAACCAATAACAGATCAACTAGGATAGTCTTCCCACCTAATGTGATAAGTAACCAAGGAGAAATTATCAAACATTCACTAGGTCATTTTTTGGATAGTCTTCCCACCTAATGTGATAAGTAACCGAGGAGAAATTATCAAACATTCACTAGGTCATTTTTTGAAATCCAACAAATCACTGGTAGTTGACACAATCTTGGGAGAACCCAAATCTTTCCATGTCAAGGAGGATAAAATAATTGTAGAGAATCCTTCATCTACAATACATCGGTAAAATCCCATTGAATTAACCTTAACATTTATCTGGAAAGGTGCAAAAGAAGGAATAAAAGACTCGATAAGATCGTTCCAATCAAAGGAAACCATCCCAAGACTTGGGGGGAGTGTAATCTTAGGCATTGGATCTCCCCCTTGTTTATAAGGTATTGTACTAGAAATGCTAAAGACATGGTTGAAAGACACATCACTCCCCAAAAGAAGAGTGGGATTAGCCAAAAATTTCAACGGTGAGAACACTTTGGTAAACTCATCACTCTCTAAGAGAAAAGTGGGATCGACTGAAGATTACATCAGCACAAACACTTCCTAAGACATTGGTTGAATAGGATGTGAGACAACATGGTCAAGAGACACATCACCCCCCAAAATAATAATGGGATCAAAAACATATCCCATCAGCATGACCACCTCATCAACCAATGATTGAATCATTTTTTTGTAAACCGAAGATGACTCATAACTAGAAGGGCCTTTCGATAAGGATCATGCTCTTTGTACTACAAAAATAGTAGGGCACAAATGAGTAAGGTGATATCCCTTTCAAATATTACAAGGGAACTTGGGATTACGTCCTATTCGTCTAGGTTTCTCAACCATATCAATGCCCCCAACATGACTTGTAGTGGCCGAAGGATTTCCCCCAGCATGAATTGGAGTGGCTAGGTGTTTATCTCCATCTTTACTTGGAGATGTTGGTCACATTTTTCCAATATGACTAGCAGTGACTAGACTCTTTCCCCCAACATGAATTGTAGAGGTTGTCGACTAATCTCCAACATGACTAACATAGTTTGGCTAACTAATGTTAGTATGACTAGAAGTGACTGGAATTTCACTCCCAACAAGTGGTTGCTTTCCCCAAGCATGACTTGAAAAGGATAGAGACTTGATGTCAGTATGACTTGTAGTGATTGGGCTTGTGCTCCAAGCATGACTCATAGAGATGGGTGGCTCATCTCTAACATGACTAGTAGAGGTTGGTGACTTCTTCTTCTTCTTCTTCCTATTCCTATTCCTTTTATACATTTGGTTACTAGTAGCAAGACTTTCACCAAAAGAACGAGAAGGAGAAGGACTATACTTTGTGTATGAAGAAGATAAAGGATCAAAATACATACTATGCCTATGAAATAAGGTTCTTATCTTATAATCATCAAGAGTATTCAAGACATTCAGGGTGGTCCAAAACCAAACCGGTAGTCCAAAATTCAACCCAGGAATGTTCAAAGTGGCCATCAAGGGGTAACCAACATTTCCAAAGAATGGGAAAGAACAAGAAACCCCTTGGGATGGGGTCCCTTGGTTGGTATCCTCAAGAACTTTATCCATAACATTCTTATGCAGTTGTTCGTCCCTTGCAAGATATTTCATGTACATAAAAGTCTCACACATTGACTCTAGTGAACCAGTGATATAAAATCCCATGCCTTTTAGGAGGTGACTCCATGCTTTCAAGAAAAATATGAGAGGCCCTTCCCAACCAGTGGAGCGGTTGGTCAACCACCTAGAATCAATGATCTAAAATAGGTGATACATACACAACCTAAGACAAACTATACAAAGAAAAACTCAATTAAAATTCCTAAGAGAAACATTGCAGATAAAAAACTTCTCCAAAACTTTAGGTCAGATGGATAAGGTCCTGAGTACAAAAAAATTAAAAAGTGGAAAGGGACATTCTAGATACTAGAACGGGTTGATCAAGTCTTGGGATCGATGAATGAAGGAGTGAGAATAATTTATCCCAACATCCACTAACCATCCTTATCTGGTGCAAGGATCCATGCTTTGTGGATCACCCTATAGCAGCACTGAAAAGTGTAATATGAAATTCACCCCTGGGACCATGGGGAACCCCCTGCAGTCACCTCTAAGATCCATAGGAAAAGAAACTAATGTCACCAAATTTCATTCAACATCTGGGGGTACAGTTGAAAATTGGGATCGAACGGATGGGAAGGGTAACTAAGCCCTAATTTATTCCATATGACTGTCTACAAAAGGTCTAGTGTCACTTCAGAAAATCTCAAACTAGATCAGAAGCTTCCAGAGGATTGATTCCAAGAGGGCCAGTATCAATTCAAGAAAACTTCAGCCAGGTTCAAAATTTGCAGAGGACTGACACTAGATGATTCAATATCACTACAATAAAAACTCACAATATACAATCTCTCCACTATGCTCAGTTAAGCTTCAAAGGAGTTATCTCCTTGGCTCACCTGTACACGAACTTGTGTTTGAATCCTCTTTTAGAGGAGATTCCCAAATATAATTATACAAAAATTGGATTTGACTCTCCCTATATCAGACTCATATTTTTTTTTACCTACCTTGGAGAGTTATCTCTAAAATCCCAATCCAAGTCCCAAACCCTAAACTTGTTTGTGAACCCTAGAAATGAAGTCTAGTAAATTTTAATTTTAGTGTTCATTTTATTGGTTGTTATTTACACAAAAGATATGGAAGTGAAACTGATGTTGTTTGAGACTCTTGCAAAAATGAAACTTCTAATAACACTGGAAAAGAAAACTTTACACTAATTCTTCAATGAAAAAGAGTTTCAAAGAAAAATACATGAACAAAAATTCAAACCTTGAAATGCAATCTTTTCTCTTTCTAATGCAAAATGCACAATGCAATATTTTGAGAAAAGAAAAAGAAGCAAACACAAGGATTCATTTGTTATTTTCCCTTTGAAATGATTTCAATATGAGAAGAAAACAAAATCATATGCTAATATATTTTTCTTTTCCAAATAACAATGCAAAACAATGCAAAGAAAGAAAGAGATCTAACTACCAAAAAACTAAGTTTTTCATTTTTTTTCTTTTTTCTACCAAAGGAAAAACTAACAAAAGATACTAAAACAAATATTTTTTTTTTCTTTTATGTTTTAAAAATCCAAGGAAAAAAAAAAGGAAAAGTATTGAACTCAAATACAAACTCAAGTTTAAAAAATGACCACAACAATGACCAGAAAATTGAGATCTTGAGAACAAGACTAGTCTTATAGTCATGAAATCCAAGGGAAAAAAGGGAGAAAAATATGGATAAAAAAGATTTATTTTCCATTCAAATTTAAGGCCTTACCAACCTCCTATAGGCCACAAAAATTTATGGGACTAAACCCCTCAAACCAGACCCCCAAACTAGCTGAAACAAAGCTTAAAAAAGGCTAAAAAATAAGCAAAAAAGTCACATTTTTTTAGGTGTACGTGACTCTCTCAATAAATACTCCAACTAAAAAAAGGGAGTATAAAGGAGAGCCTTGGGGAAGAATAAAATCTAAGAAATATAGGGAAAAGGGGGCTTGCAGGGCTATAAGGAAACTGCTGGCATGAGGTTGCATCTCTTTCATGATGATTTTCCTCCATCCCAAGGATCTCTTTTACTGTCCCTTTTGTTAGTTGGAGTAGTTATGGATGGGCTATAGGAGGTTGGGAACCTAGGGAGCCTCTCAACTCTGCCAAAAATATTAGAAATTATATTTTTTTGAGACAATTAAACATGTACATGGCTTGCTAACTAGCAAGTTGCGTATGCACATGGGTTGTTTTAAGAAGAGTTGCATGCATCTTGAAAAATGGGATTTTTTGTATGTATTTTGGGAGGAAAAGGGGTTTCATATCCTGCAAATAGGGAAAGGGTTGTAACTGAGGCCAATGATTTGTCATGATCATATATGGTGTGAAATGAAAATAAAACAACAGGGTTGTAGAAAAGTTGTACATTTGTCTATATCTTTGTTTTTGCAATTCTATTTACTTAAAACCATTTTCTGTGAAAAAATACGAAAAATATTTTTGTAAAACAAATGGAAAAAAAAAAATTGGTGTAATTTTTTCCTTAGTGTAAATTGCATGCCAGACTACACTAAAACACATGCCCAGGTCCCGGAACTCATTCAATTTGAGTGGTTAAAATTGTAAATGATTTATTAATTCATTTTACATAATCTTATATATTTAGTTTTGCATTTGTAGTCATAAAATCCTCTTATGTGTGAAAATAGGCAAGAGATGCCTAGTAAAACCCTAGAACTGCACAACTTGTTTGTAAAAAGTAAGACAAGGTTTTATTATACCTTATATTTGAGTTGTTAAATTTGTTGGGGGTTTGGTTTATCATATTAGATCTATTCATGTTGTTAATTTTGCAATTGCAAGTTTAAAAAGGGTTGTTGTGCAAAAGAGGCAAAGTTTGTCTTATAATTTGGAAGGTCGCAACTGTACTAAGTGACGAAATTAAAATGCACGTCCAATATTTCATGTAGTTCCATAAATTGTTTTAAAAGTTGTAATATGGAGATAGATATATGGTAAATTTACCAATATCATCTAAAGTTCAATTGAAGAATAAGAGAGGTTTCTTTCATGAACCTACATTTTTTATTTTATGTAAATTTGAAGATAAAATTGCCTTAGAGTAAAATGCACACCATCGTGTCTATTTTGACCCAAATTGAGTGGTTCAACTTGAAAAAGGTGTAATTTTCTATTTTGTACATTTTTATAGCCTTGTATGGGAATTTTTAGACAAAAACATATGTAATGTGCTTAAAGGCTAAGAATTTCCTTGTAAAACCAAAGGGCCAATTTGTTAAAGTTGGCAATATGAAATTGCATGCCCAATGTTGGCTATGTTGAAAATATGCTTATACTAAAGGGGGCTTGAATCATTATATAATAATTTTTACTTTATTTAACAAATCATCAATTTTTAATTAGTTGAGAAACAATAATCACATATAAACTCAAATCAAAATGCATAGAGTTTAATGTGGAAACCCATCACTAGTACATATGACCAAATTTGCGACGGTTTTGCATTGATATTGCCACACTTATCCCTTGCAATTTCCACGAAAGCCAATATTTTTTTTCGTCGGAATAATTTTGTCGCTATATCCACGATCCAGGTGTGCGTGGAAACGTTGACGAAATTAGCTCTCCATGTGTCACCACCTTCAATATCGGTTAACCCTATTCATCATCACAATTATGACAAAACTTCGTCTTAATTGGGACGAAAATTTATTCCAATCCAATAACTTACGACGCAGATGCTGAATGTGCGACACAAAACAGTCGCAACTTGCGATGAAAATCCATGGCAATATTGACGAAAAGGTATCACAAGACCAAACTTACGACGTAGATGTTGTATGTGCGATGAAAAGTCGTGGCAAATTGCGACGAACTTCCATCCATATTGCGACGAAAATTCGTGGCAAATTGTGATGAACTTTTGTCGATATTGCGATGAGGACTTTAAGTTAAAAAAAAAAATTTACATGAGATATGGTATTACCATATTACATTGTAATATGGTATACCATATTACAATGTAATATGGTATACAATTGTAATATTCTAATATTCTAATATATTGTAATATTGTAATATTATATTGAAAGATGGATGTTAGAGAAAATGTGTAGATCTTTTAGATTGAACAAGATTATAG
>JZKD02S0044504.1:378206-390081 GCA_000966675.3 Picea glauca
GTGGGATTTGGACACCATTAGTATTTTTTCACATCACATATGGGATTTTAGGCTTGTACCATCATCAAGGGAAGGAGAAAAGGGAATTAGGATTTAAATGAACCTTATGTGCTTATTGACCAAGATCAAGGCCTGCAATTAGGAATATGGGCAACATTGGTATGCTTTAAATAATAATAATGGCTATTAGAACACCATATGGGCACCATTCATAGGTTTTATGCATCATAGTTGGCTCTCAAGGCCTCTAAGAAGGAACTTAGAGCCATTAGGAGGATATAGTTGCATTCATAAGTTGCATTAGGAGGTTATAGGTCACACATTCATAAGTTGCATATAGTTTCATATAGTTTCATAAGTCACATATAGTTGCATAGTTGCATAAGTTGCATATAGTTGCATAGTTGCATATGTTGCATTGTTGCATAAAGTTGCATGTTGCATAAAGTTATGTAAAGTTGCATAAGTTGCATTGTTGCATAAAGTTGTGTAAAGTTGCATAAAGTTGCGTAAAGTTGCATAAAGTTGCATAAGTTGCATTGTTGCATAAAGTTGCATGTTGGGTAAAGTTGCATAAAATTGCGTAAAGTTGCATAAGTTGCATTGTTGCATAAAGTTACATGTTGCATAAAGTTGCGTAAAGTTGCATAAGTTCCATAAAGTAGCTTAAGTTCCATAAGTTGCATGTTGCATAGTTGCATATAGTTGCATAGTTGCATATAGTTTCATATAGTTGCATAAGTTGCATATAGTTGCATAAGTTACAATATAGTTGCATAAGTTGCATATAGTTGCATAAGTTGCAATATAGTTGCATATAGTTATAGTTGCATAAGTTGCATATAGTTGCATAAGTTGCAATATAGTTGCATATAGTTGCATAAGATGAAATATAGTTGCATTTGACCACTCACCAATATTTGAGAATATAGTTGCAATATGAAAAATGCCTCTATTTGGGAATATGTGCACCATTAGTATGTTTTGAATAAAAAGAATGGTTTTCAAGACCTATACCATGTCCAAGGGAGGAAATAAAGGGCCTTAGGCCCTAAATAAATCTTCTTGATCTTAATGGCCATGAAAAAGGACTCAAACCACCATACATATCATCTCTAAGGGATATATGGAATTTGGGTGGGATATGGTCACCATTCACAAGTTTTGGGCATAATGTATAGAAAATAACATAAGGTGCTTAGGCCCTATTTGAATCTTATCAGGGCTAATAATTGTGATGCAGTCCTTAAACAACCACACAAGATCTATGTAGGGTATCTTTGGAACCATTGGTACGTTCTCATAACAAGAATAGGTCTCAAGGTGTGTACCATGGCTAGGAGAGAAAACATGTACCTTATGTGCTTAATGAGAACGGAAGGAGAAAATGAAATTAGAAAAGGTATTCTAACATTATTTTGTTCCTTATGTGCTTAATAACCAAGATTTTGTTAGGGTATTTTGGGTATTTTGTAGGGTATGTGCTTAATGACAATGCAAAATGATGCAGGAGCATCATTGGAAATCACGCAAAGGCAAGACCACTCCACACGTGAGATTTCTTTCGAAACTTCAACGTGGGAAATTCAATCGATTTCAGGATCTGCCTCCACTCAGCGCCAAAATTCACCTTTGGAGGAACGCTTGAACCAGTGCCGAAATTTACCCTTTGAAGCAAGTTTTGAAATTGTAAACAGAGCAAGAGTTTCCACTTCAACTCTGAAATGTGACTAATCTTAGATAGCGTAGGATGAAGTTAGAGTAGGCAAGTATCCAGAGGAAACCCTAGAAACATTTTTGAGTTATGTAAAAGTTTGTACACCCAGTTAGCGGAAAGAAAGAGAAGAGAGAGAGCTATAATACATAGAAATTTGTTGTAAGAGAGAACTGCGAGTTAGTAGAAAATCTCAGTTTTTTTAGCTACTGTAATTTGTATGTATTATGTAGCCAGTGGGCACTTGTGAATATAATAGAATGGAAAATTGATCCAAATGTATGGTGTATGGACTGTGTGCATTTTTTCTGTCATTTATGTTTTCATGAACAAGTGGATGGAACTGTGAGTTGTTTCCAGTTTCAATTATTTCTCTTCATTGGGAAGCTCTGCAAGGTGTGCATCGAGCCAGAGAGAAATGTCGTGGATCTGTGTTACCGAAATCCCTCAGATGCAAGGAGTGCACAGGAAATCAGAGTCTGAACCAGAGAAATCTCAAGAGGAACATCACTTCAGAAAGTGTTGGCGAGATCTGGGAACTCATTCCCTGGAAGAAGCGAAGACCGAGTCTTCGAAGACTTAGAAAATATTCTAAGTCTGAAGCGAGTAAAAGATCAGAAGGAAGAACGTCGTCGAGCATTGGATCGGGGTGGAAATTCCCGCAGATCATCTGATTTGAAGAGGGAGCACAGACTTTAACGCTACATAGATCCAAGAGAGGGGAGTTTGAAGATCTGAACGGATGATGGAGAGTCCTCAAGGAGGAACACCGAAACCCCACAGGCCATTGGATAAGGTGGAGCTGCAAGGAGATTAGCAGTGAGTGCTTCTTATCATCTAGATCTCAGGAGGAATAATGACCTTTGATCACCAGCAGATCTGGACCGTTGATCCATTTCGTGACTTCGGGTACCACGAGTTGGAAAGACAGAGGTTCTTATCTTTCAGAATCTCGAATCGTGAAATCGCAAAATTGCAATTCGATCAGAACCATCGATCACAAGATGATCTGGACCATTGGTCCATTTTGCAGCTTTGGGTACCATGAGTTGGAAAGACAGAGATCCTTGTCTTTCAGAATCTCAAACTGCAAAATCGTGAAATCATGATTCGACTGGAACCGTCAATCCCAGGGATCGTTGCGAGCCATTGATCGAATGCCGGGACATTTCATTGTTTCGGCACTTCGGCAATTGGGTATTACAAGGATAAAAGACATCCCCTGCACTCTGATTTCAAGAAACGAGAAATCCTGAAGGAAAAGGCGCCAGGACATTTCAGCATTTCGGCAACCAGGGATTCCAAGGAGCAAGGATATCCCTTGTATCCTGATTTCGCGAAATGAGAAATCCCAAAGGGAAAGGCACCGAGAAATTTCGGCATTTTGGCGACTAGGGATTCCAAGGAGAAAGGATATCCCTTGCACTCTGATTTCGCGAAACGCAAAATCCCGAAGGAAAAGGCACGGGGACATTTCGGCACTTCAACAACTGGGGATTCCAAGGAGCAAGGATATCCCTTGCACTCTGATTTCGTGAAACGTGAAATCCTGAAGGAAAGGGTGCTGAAACATTTCAAAATTTCGGCTACCGAAGGTTCAAAGGACAAAGGAGTGGGATGCTTGACTTGTCAAGTCCCGATCCATGATATTTCGACATTTCGACTTTGGAACCAGAAGATTCTGACCGGGAGGTCGCGCAACACTTAGGAGGGATAGGGGGTCTGCATCAGGTGGTATTAGAGCCTAAGTTTTTTTCCTGTAGACTTCAGGAGAAGGAGGAAAATAAGGAGATAGAGAACTCAGAGCTGTACTTTGTGTGTGATAGATAGTCAACATAATGTCGTCAATAAGACGAGATCCGCCTTTAGCCAACTATTCTATAGAGAGGGAGATGCGATAGCTTCACGTCCGAATGGAAACAATGGAAGAAGCACAAAGAAGAGCACCTGACGTTGGGGATGTTAGTGATGCAGAAAGTGAAGATTTTGAGGTTGAAGAAGCTACAGGAGAGGATGTTGCAGAAGAACGTTTGTTGAAAGAAGTTGCTAGATTTGGAGGCAGAGCTAAGATAGAGGTCCAGATGTATGAGGGAAATCTATATGTTGAGGAACTGTTGGACTAGATAAGGTCAATGGAAAAACACTTCGACTATGAATATGTCGATGAGGAGAAGAAGGTGAAGCAGGCAGTCACCATGCTAAAAGGGCATGCAACACTGTGGTGGGATGAACTGCAGGCTGAGAGGAGAAGTACAGGCAAACAAAGGATAAAGAGTTGGGACAGGATGGTAGCCGAACTGAAGGCTAATTTCATACCCAAAGACTACCATATCAATCTATTCAGAAAGCTACAGAACCTGAGACAGAAAGGGATGACAGTCAAGGAGTACACCAAGGAATTCTACCGACTGAACATCAGAACTAGACAAAGGGAGAGAGACGAAACAAAAGTCGCCAGATATATAATGGCTTGAGATATGAATTCCAGGATGAGCTTAGCATGATTTTAGTGAGGACTGTGGAAGATGCTTATCAGTTTGCGCTGAAGGTAGAGGAGATGCTGGCCAGAAAATAGAACTAGTGAGGAAGAGGTAAAGGCTCGGTCCCAAGCAAAATCAGGGGATTTAATCATGACAGAGCACATGAGTCGAAGGAGGAGGCTGAGAAACCACAAAATCACTCAGAACGAGGAGGAAGTTCATGAGGAAGAAAGAATGGTGGAAGAAACTCTTCGAGAGGAAGAGGCAGAGGAGGAGTAAGGTGCTATAACTGTGGAAAGATAGGGCACATGTCTTGGGAATGTCTCGAGAAGAAGAAAGAAGGAGGAGAATCTCACATTTCAGAAGCATGATGAAGAGATGTTGAAGAATAAGGGGCAGAGGATGGAGCATCCGTGATGTTGAGCAAAGTTCTCTTAAAACCAGAGGGGGAAATTGAAAAGCCAGTGCAGAGAAACAATCTCTTTAGGACAACTTGCAAGACTAAGGATAGAGTATGCAATGTGATCATTGACAGTGGGAGTACTAACAACCTAGTATCCACATAAATGGTGGAGAAATTGGAGTTGAAGACAACTACACATCCAAGGCCATACAAAGTCTCATGGCTGCAAAAAGGACACCAGGTAATGATCACTAAACAATGCCCAGTTGAAATTAAAATAGGAGGATATAAAGATGAAATAGCATGTGATGTAATTCCCATGGATGTATGCCACATTTTTTTTGGAAGACCATGGAAGCATGACATAAATGTCATTCACGATGGAAGGAAGAATACATACACATTGGAGAATAATGGTAGGATGCATATGTTGCTGCCAATGGAGGAGAAGAGAGCAAAAGAGGAAGCCAACACAAGCATACTTCTCATGAGTGGGAAGGAACTCTTGAAATAAGTCAAGGGAGAACAAGAGATTTAGTTCGCTATGGTGAGGAATCCCAGAGTCATCCTTACGAGTACATCAGTGGATGATTTACCTGAAGAAGTTCAGGAGCTGCTGGATAATTTAGTTGATATAGTGGTGGATGAGCTGCCAAACTCATTGCCACCCATCAAGAGTATCAGTCATCATATTGACTTGATACTAGGAGCAAGCCTGCCACACAAAGCAGCGTACAGATTAACACCTCGAGAGAATGAGGAGGTGAGGAACCAATTCCAAGAGTTGTTGGATAAGGGTTTAGTAAGAGAAAGTTTGAGCCCATGCACAGTACCAACTGTGTTAAGCCCAAAGAAATATGGAGGATGGAGAATGTGCACATAATTGAGAGCCATCAACAAGATCACCATCAAGTATAGATTTCCTTTACTGAGAATGGATGACTTAATGGATTGCTTAAGTGGAGAAAATTTATTTTCTAAGATAGATCTGAAAAGTGGATATCACCAGATCAGGATGAGAGAAGGTGATGAATGGAAAACAACCTTTAAGACGAATGAAGGTCTGTATGAGTGGCTGGTTATTCCATTTGGATTAACAAATTCCCCGAGCACTTTTATGAGGCTGATGAACGAAATCCTAAAAGATTTCATTGGTAAGTTTGTGGTTCTATATCTGGACGATATACTGATTTTTAGCAAGACTAAAGAGGAGAATTTGAGGCACCTAATGCTAGTAATGAGGAGGCTACAACAGGAGAAGTTGTTGATCAATTTGAAGAAGTCCTCTTTTATGAAGACAGAGCTCATTTACTTGGGTTTTGTGATATCTTCGAATGATATCTTCGAATGAATTGAAGATGGATCCAGAAAAGGTGAAATCAATCAGAGAATGGCCATCACCAAGGAGCATGTTCGAGGTAAGGATCTTTCATGGTTTAGCAAGTTTCTACAGAAATTTCATTAGAGACTTCAATGGAATTTTTGCACCAATGATGGATATAGTGAAGAAGCGGTACAAGTATTTTAAGTGGATAGAGGAGGATAAAAGGAGCTTCAATATACTGAAGGAGAAGATAACAGAATGACCAATTCTGATCTTGCTGAATTTTGAGAAGACATTTCAGGTAAGATGTGATGCAAGTGGAGTTGCAATAGGAGCAGTTTTGAGTCAGGATAACAAACCTATTGCCTATTTCAGCAAGAAGTTGAATGAGACTAAGAGGAAATACTCCACATATGACAAGGAGTTCTATGCCATAATTCAAGCAATGAAGAAATGGAGGCATTATCTTGTCCCGCAAGAGTTTGTCTTGTACAACGATAACCAAGATTTACAATTCATAACCCGACAAGAAAAACAGAATCAGAGGCATGCAAAATGGGTTGAATTTATGCAAAATTTTACTTTTGTCATAAAACATATTGCTAGGAATGATAACAAATTTGTTGATGCGTTAAGCAGGAGATGTTTAATTCTGCAAGAATTCCAGGTGGAGACCTTGGGGTTTGAACACCTTAAGGATATGTATTGTGATGATATAGATTTCAAGGAGGCCTTTGAAGCATGTACAAGCCCTGTACTGAGAGATAAAAGTTAGTGGATAGAGTATACGGTTCAGGAAGGATTGTTGTTCAAGGGAAATCAATTATGCATACCAAGATGCTCAATGAGGGATAATCTTCTGAAGGAGAAGCATAGTGGAGGATTGGCTGGAAATTTTGGCCACGATAAAACGTTTGTACAGTTGAGCAGTTCATACTATTGGCTAGGTATGAGAACATAGGTGATAAAGTTCATGAATAGATGTAGGATCTTCCAACATGCAAAGGGAAAAAGACATAACACTGGATTGTATCAACCATTGCCAATACCAGAGAGACCTTGGGATGAAATAAGCATGGATTTCGTGTTGGGGTTGCCAAGAACACAAAGGGGATTTGATTCCATATTTGTGGTGGTGGATAGGTTTTCAAAGATGGCACATTTCATCCCATGCCAGAAGACCAGTGATGCAACACATGTTGCAAATCTGTTTTTCAGAGAAGTTGTGAGACTTCATGGTCTACCTAGGAGCATTGTCTCAAAAAGAGACACAAAATTTATTGGTCACTTTTGGAGGACGTTGTGGAAGAAGATGGGGACATATTTTTCCTTCAGCTCAGATTATCACCCTCAGATAGATGGGCATACTGAGGTGGTAAATAGAAGTTTGGGAAACTTATTGAGAAGTCTGGTTATTGAACACCATAACCAGTGGGATCAGATTCTGCCACAAGTAGAATTTGCATAAAATGACTCACCAAACAGAAGCATTGGGAGGATCCCATTCCAAATACTCTATGGAATGAAACCTAGGGGAGTGTCTGAGTTGAGAGACTTGGAACAGGGAGAGAGCAGAATTACTGGAGCATAGGATTTTGCTGCTGAAAGGAAGAAACTCCATAGGCGGATTAAAGAACAATGATAGAGTTCTAACCAGAAATACAAGCACAGAGTTGATCAACATCGCAGGGAACTTCAATTTGAAGTGGGGGATCAGGTTTTAGCACATCTCAGGAAGGAAAGGTTCCCTAGGGGAACATATAACAAATTGAAAATGAAGAAGATAGGACCCTGTAAGATTTTGAGGAAATTTGATGCAAACGCCTATGAGATCGAGCTTCCAGATGGTGTGGGTATTTCACCCATATTCAATGTCTTAGACTTGTATCCTTACAGGAAATACAACACAGAAGGATTAGAAGATCAAGGAAATATTCAGTGGGAGAAGTAGATGCCTGTGGCAGAGAAGCTACAAATGGAGAAGATTCAGGATCAGAGGATTGGCAAGAAGACCAGGAGGAAGACTTATTTTGAGTATCTGGTCAAATGGAAGGGATACCCAATAGAAGATGTCAGTTGGTAAAATGAAGCTTCTATCGAGAAGTAGGGAAAGTCAGTAGAGGAGCTCATGGACAGGAGACCATGAATTTTTGTCAAGGGGAGTATGATGTAGGAGAATTGTTAGCAAGCGCGCAGAGGCGGGACCACTCCACATGTGAGATTTCTTTTAGAAATTCAATTTGGGAAATTCAACCAATTTCAGGATCCGCCTCCACTCAGCATTGAAATTCACCTTTGGAGGCACACTTGAACCGGTGCTGAAATTTACCCTTTGAAGCAAGTTTTGAAATTGGAAACAGAGCAGGAGTTTCCACTTCGGCTCTAGAATGCGACTGATCCTAGATAGTGTAGGATGAAGTTATAGTAGGAAAGTAGACAAGGGAAACCCTAGAAACATTTTTGAGTTATGTAAAATTTTGTACGCCTAGTTAGCGGAAAGAAAGAGAAGAGAGAGAGCTGTAATACAGAGAAATTGGTTGTAAGAGAGAACTGCGAGTTAGTAGAAAATATCTATTTTTTGAGCTACTATAATTTGTATGTATTATGTAGCCAGTGGAAACTTGTGAATATAACAGAATGGAAAATTGATCCAAATGTATGGTGTATGGACTGTGTTCATTTTTCCTGTCATTTATGTTTTCATGAACAAGTGGATGGAACTGTGAGTTGTTCCCAGTTTCAATTGTTTCTCTTCATTGGGAAGCTCTGCAAGGTGTGCATTGATCCAGAGAGAAACATCGTGGATCTGGGTTACCAAAATCCATCAGACGCAAGGAGTGTGCAGGAAATCAGAGTCTAAACTAGACAAATCTCAAGAGGAACAACACTTCGGAAAGTGTTGTCGAGATCCAGGAACTTATTCCCTGGAAGAAGCGAAGACCGAGTCTTCGAAGACTTAGAAAATATTCTAATTCTGAAGCGAGTAAAATCTCATAAGGAAGAACGTTGTCAAGCATTGGATCACGGTGGAAATTCCCGCGGATCGTTCGATTTGAAGAAGGAGTGCAGACTTTAACGCTACGTAGATCTAGGAGAGGGGAGTTCGAAGGTCTAAATGGACGGTGGAGAGTCCTCGAGGAGGAACGTCGAAACCCCACAGGCCATTAGATAAGGTGGAGCTGTGAGGAGATTAGCGGCAAGGGATTCCTGTCATCTAGAGCTCAGGAGGAATAGTGACCGTCAATCACCAGCAGATATGGACCGTTGATCCATTTCACGACTCCGGGTACCGCGAGTTGGAAAGACAGAGGTTCTTGTCTTTCAGAATCTCGAATCGTGAAATCGCAAAATTCTGATTCAATCAGAACTGTCGATCACAGGATGATCTGGATCATTGTTCCATTTCACAGCTTCAGGTACCATGAGTTGGAAAGAAACATATCCTTGTATTTCATAATCCCGAACTGCGAAATCATGAAATTGCGATTTGACTCGAACCGTCGATTCCAGGGATCGTTGTGAGCTATTGAAAGAACGTCAGGACATTTCGACATTTCGTCACTTCAACAACAGGGGATTCCAAGGAGTAGAGACATCCCCTACACTTTGATTTCACGAAACATGAAATCCCAAAGGAAAAGTCATCGGGACATTTCAGCATTTCGGCGACCGGGGATTCCAAGGAGCAAGGATATCTCTTGTATCGTGATTTCGTGAAACGCAAAATCCCGAAGGGAAAGGCACCGAGACATTTCGGCATTTCGGCGACCGGGGATTCCAAGGAGAAAGGATATACCTTGCACTCTGATTTAGAGAAACACAAAATCCTGAAGGAAAAGGCACCGAGACATTTCAACACTTCGGCGACCGAGGATTCCAAGGAGCAAGTATATCCCTTGCACTCTTATTTCACGAAATGTGAAATCCCGAAGGAAAAGGTGGCGAGACATTTCATCATTTCGGCTACCGAAGGTTCGAAGGACAAAGGAATGGGATGCTTGACTTGTGAAGTCCCAGTCCCCGATATTTCGGCATTTCGGCTCCGGAACCAGAAGATCCTGACCGGGAGGTCGCGCATCCCTTAGGAGCGATAGGGGGTCTGCATCACAAAACATGACATAAGATAGTGGAATTTCATGGTGAAAAACTTTGTTGGTTAATCTAAAGACATAAAATAGAGAGCACAGAGAAAAACAGTCATACAAGACACACACGACAAACAAATATTCTGGGGCAAACACCTTTCTGCCTTATTCATTGTTTTGGTTCTTACAAATAATACAATTTACAATTTTGAATTTTGGGCATTTTCTTTGTCCTCCTAAAATCAAGGAATAGACTTGGAAGTTCCATGTACATTCCATTTTAAGGCTGAAAATTTCCTAATGTTACAATGTCAAAAGCGATTGTTGGGCTTTTTCCAACACTCTCCCACTTGGCAATCACTTTGAACAAGTGTCAATGCCAATCACCTTTGTACACAAGACAAATTTCTCTCCATTGACTACCTTTGTTAGTGCATTAGCTGCATTATTCACTTTTTTAACTTAACCACACCTTGCTCGTCCATTTTCCTAACAAAGTGGTGCTTCACATCAATATGCTTACTCTTTCCATTGTAAGTTGACTTATTGGCCATCGCAGTGGCACTTTGGATATCATAACTTATTGGACATTGCAATGGCACTTTGGATATCACATTGTATTTCCAAACTACCATGTTGGATACCAATATTGTTGCACAGTCTTAATAATCATAGTTTCTTTAGTAGCTTTTGTCGCAACAACATGTTCTACCTCTGAACTAGCTAATGCAATGAAGGATTCCCTCATACTCATCCAGCTAACTGATCCTCCAAACAAATTAAATACATATGCACTTGTATATGTCCTTTACTACAAGATGAGGAAAATATGCAATTATCTTGGAATTCATGATATAACTTCCGAAGTTTTTTAAGGATTTCACCAACAGATACGCTTGTTTCTCCATGAGAGAATAAAGCAATTCAGGTCCCCCATGGTTTTGCTCATGATTTTCATGTTAAGAGAGTAGTAAGACAAAGGGTCCAAATCTCAAATACCTTTCCACCTTTAGATGATGAATTGAATGTATCATGTCATTCTAATCCTTGAACAGTTTGGTCAATAAAGAGAAGAAATTGAGGAACAAAATAATGTTAGAATACCTTCTCCAATGGAAAGAGAAAAGGAAACAAAATAATGTTAGAATACCTTTTCTAATGTTAGGGTATTTTGTTCCTTATGTTCTTAAGGGAAGGATAAAATGGAATTAGGATTTAAATGAAACTTATGTGCTTAATGACCAAGATGAAGGCCTCCAATTAGGAATATGGGCAACATTGGTATGCTTTAAATAATAATGGTGGCTATTAAGACCTCTACCATGGCCAGGGGAGGGAAATAATGGCCTTAGGACCTAAAAAAATCTTCTCGTCCTTAATGTCCATTAACATGGCCTCAAACCACCACACAGATCCTCTTTAAGGGATCTATGGACTTTAGGTGGGATACAATCACCATTCACAAGTTTTGGACATCACATATGGCACTTTGCATCTTACCCATGGTTAGGGAAAGAAAATAAGATACTTAGGCCCAATTTCAATCTTCTTGTTGATCTTTGCAATGTAGTCTTTGTACAACCACACAAGACACTTGTATGGGATATTTCACCTCTGTGTGGGGTATTTCATGCTAATAGTACATTTTTCATAATAATAAAGGATCATGGGCTTATGCTCTAAGAAAATATTTCTCATGCCTAATGGCAAAGACTAAGTCCTTCTATTGGGAATGTGTGCACCATTAATATATTATGGAAAATAATATTTTGTATCAAGGAACTTAGAGCCATTAGGAGGATGTTCACACCATGTAAGGTACTAGGGGCCTTAAACATGGTTAGGGAAAGAAAAAAAGGTGTTAAGGCC
>JZKD02S0044504.1:390214-405149 GCA_000966675.3 Picea glauca
ATGGGTCTTAGGGAATATACCATGGCAAGGGGAGGAGAACATAGAGCTTAGGCACAAAATGAAGCTTCTTGAGTTCAAGGGCCATGAACTAGGCCTCAAACAACCACTTAGATCCTTTCTAAGGTATCTTTGGACTTTGGGTGGGATATGGGTGTTGAAATTACTAACACAACTGAGAGGGGGGGGTGAATCAATTGTTACTATGCTTAAACAATTTTAATTCAATTAACCATTTTTAATCTTTCTCCAAGTGACCATCAATATTATACTACATATGGACAACATAAATAGTGAGCATCACTCACACATAAGATATACACAGAGACAGATTTTCATGAGGAAACCCATAAAGGGAGAAAACCTCTTCTTCTTCAAAATGATAGGCAATCTTTTAAGTTCTGTACATCATTTCTAACTGAGCACCAACTCAAAGTGGGGCTACTACCTCTGTTTTACAAGATCCAACTTGTTTGAGATCACCAACTCTCTGATTTCTCTAGCACCCACTAGAGGGAAGCACCAACTCCCTAAGAGTTCCAGCACCAACTGGATGAAAGCACCAACTTCCTGAGTGTTCCAGCACCAACTGGATGGAAGCACCAACTTCTAGTTACACAGTCACCAACCTGTATAACAGAGAACAATTGTTCTCCCTTGCACCACCCTGCCATCCTAGTTTTTCTGGATGCAACCAGATGGAAGATACAACTCCATGTGTTCAAGCACCCACTTGAACCTCTGATGACAACAGTACTCCCTAGCACCTCCCTACCACCCTTATTACAAATAAATGATTGAATAACCAATAACTCAGATAAATCAAATCTTACCACTTCTTCACTGTTTTCCAATTCTTCTTTGCTACACTATTTTTCTTCTCTGTTCATATTTGTCTTGACTCGTTGTCTCTGTCCATCTGTTCTTTCTCTATTCTTCTCATTCTCTTTGATATGTGTAAATTCTTCTATCTTCCCCTTACCTCTTCTATTCAGGTTATGTTCCTTCTCTCTGAGATTTCTTCACACTACGCATACTGTAGTTTTACCTTTATACAGTTCAACTAATTTTTCAGTCAGAACAACCACCCACACACAGTCTCTATGTTTTTCTTTTATGCACCACCACCACGGAAGTTACACTTTGAATCTTCTGAGGTAAAGAAAATGTCTCAGCAACTGAAATGCAAACCGATAAAGCATCATGAATCAGTTTTTCCAACTGATTTGTAACTGATCAATAAATTATGGGATGGAATAGTAGCCCTCCGATCATATTCAAGTTCACCTGCACCATTGGATTAAAAAGATGGATCTCATGCTTATTTCTCCATTTTGCAATTCGACATTTCGGCATTCCTTGTGATGAGATAACTTGACGCTCCATGTCGCGATCCTCGAAATTCTGAAACTCCATGTCGCGATTTCGCATTTCGGCATTTCGCGATTTCTGTGGTGAAGTGTTTCGACACTTCAAATCCCGGTAACCGAAACCTACACCAAAAGGTGTTTTTCACATTTCAGCACTTCGACATTTTGCATGTCGCGAATTCGACGGCTTAGGGAACCCCGTTCCTTTGACTTTCCAGTCAGTGAAATGACGATCTTTTGCCACGTGTCCTATGGACCCAACGGTCCATATCTTATTGAAACTTCACAGGCCTTCGTCATGTCTGATCAACGGTCCATATCAATCCTTGATCCGATGGTTAGGATTATTTCACGATTTCTCATATCGTGATTTGGGGACTCTTTTCATGAGTGTCCTTTACATCTCCATCTCCCGATGTACGAACCTCCGGTATGAAGTCTTTGACATTTTGCGATTTCGCATTTCGTGACTTTGGGTTTCGTGAATTCAAGACTACTGTGATGAAGAGTCTTGACTCTTGACTCTTCCAACTCCCGGTATCTAAAATTCTGGTAGATGTGCTTGTTTTGGGATTTCAGGGTTCTGCATTTTGTGACTTTGGGACTCCTGTGTTGGAGAGTCTCGACTCTTAACTTCTCAATCTCTGAAATTCTGATTTCACGGTCTGCGGAACTTTGAAATGGAGTGTGTCTGTTTTGGGATTTTCTTCCATGCGATCATCATTGCTTTGCTGGTCTTGC
This sequence comes from Picea glauca, assembly GCA_000966675.3. Lineage (NCBI taxonomy): Eukaryota > Viridiplantae > Streptophyta > Pinopsida > Pinales > Pinaceae > Picea > Picea glauca. The sequence continues at coordinate 392,323 of JZKD02S0044504.1, forward strand.
AGCCACTTTCACTTGTTCATCATCGTTGGGCTGAGCTTGCCTTCAATGAAAAACAAATACTCTGCCTTCTATCTGATAACATGCCAACAATCTCCCCCTTTGTCATTGATGGCAACCCCTTGAAAAAACATGCAACTATAACTATACCACTGTAGCATCCTTGAAATTCAACTATAACTAAACCACTATAGCAACTATAGCATCCTTGAAATTAAAAAAAAAAAAAATTACCAGAATTTCTCCCCCTTTGACATCAATGTCAAAGAAGAAACATTCTCCCCATGAGTTGTTGCAATACATACTCCCCCTGTCAACTATGAGCAGTTTATAAATACAACAGATATTCAATAATTACTCCCCCTGACCAAGTGAATAGATTATATGAAAGAGGTTATAACCCCCAACTTTTGACGAAGATATCCAAAAGGGGTTGCTGCTAGTGGTTTAGTAAAGATATCAACAATCTATTCTTTGGAAGGAATATAACTTAGTTGAACAATTCTATTTGTAACTTGTTCTCTGAGAAAATGATATTTTATTGGGATATGATTAGTCTTGGAATGAAGAATAGGATTCTTGGAGACACTAATGGCACTTGTGTTATCACAATGAATTGGAATGGGATCAATGTAGGTTACCTTCAAATCTACAAGAGTTTGGATCATCCATAAAATTTGTGTGCAGCAAGTAGCAACAGTAATGTATTTTGCCTTTGTATTTGATAATGAAATGGATCCTTTCTTTTTACTAAACCATGATACTAATGAGTCACCGAGAAAGAATGCTCCTCCACTGGTGCTTTTTCTCTCATCAACACAGTTTGCCCAATCTGCATCCGAATAAGAAGTTAACTGAAAATTTTGATTTATGGGATACCACAGACCATAAATCATTGTTCCCTTCAGGTATTTGAATATCCTTGTGATGGCTACCAAGTGACTTTGTTTAGGAGATGACTGATAACGACCTACCATTCCAACAACTTGCATTATATCAAGACGAGATGCTTTGATGTATAGAAGAATTCCTATCATAGAGAGATATGTCCTTTGATCAACATCAGGTGAGATATCATCTTTACTAAACTTGCAACCAACCACCATAGGTGTGCTAGCAGGAGAGGAATCCTCCATCTGAAATTTCTTCAACATCTCTTTCAAATATTTTTCTTGAGAGATAAATATTCCTGTAGAACTCTGATTTACTTGTAAACCAAGAAAATATGACAGTTCTCCTATCATGAACATCTAAAATTATGTTTGCATAGAGTTAGAAAACCACTGGACAGATGATTCATTAGTGCAACAAAAAATAATATCATCTACATAAACCAAAACAACTAGTAATTTATCACCTTCAGACTTAATCTAGAGGTTGTTGTCAATAGTACCTTTCTTGAACCCTTTGTCTTGTAAAAATTTGTCCAGCCTATAATACCAAGCTCATGGTGCTTGTTTCAGTCCATATAAGGCCTTCTTTAGCTTGCAAACATAATTAGGATTATCTGTCAATGAGAATCCTTCAAGTTTCTCCATATATACCTCTTCCTCTAGATCTCCATTAAGAAATGCTGACTTACCATCCATCTGATACACTTTAAAGTTCTTATGACATGAATAAGCAAGAAACATTATGATGGCTTCCAATGTTGCCACTAGTGCAAGAGTTTCATCAAAGTCCTGACCTTCAACTTGTGCATACCCTTTACAGACCAATCTGGATTTATTTCTAACAACTTGTCCTTTTCCATTCATTTTATTCTTGAACACCCATTTGGAGCCTATTACATTTTTATCTTCAGGTCTAGGGACAAGCTCCCAAGTATTGTTCTTCTTAATCTGATCAAGTTCTTCATTCATTTCTCTAATCCAATCATCATGCTGGTTGGATTCATCAAAATTTTTAGGTTTAGTCATAGATAAAAAAGCAACATGAGATTGTTTTGAGTCTTTAATCAATTTCCTTCTTGTCTGAAATCCTTTATTTATATCTCCAATTATCTAATTTTCAGGATGATTCTTTCTAACAATTCTGAGAGGTGATTTTTCTTCTTTCTACTGATTTGTGTTAGTTGGAGTATTCATATATTCATCTGATTCAGATTCCTCTCTTTCTGATCCTTGGAACTTTTCATCTTCATCTTCAACTATATCTTATGTTCTTGGTTCAACACTACTTACATTTCTGACCATGAATTCTTCATCAACTTTTATGTCTATACAATCAACTAGTTTATGCAGTCTCTTATTGTAGCATTTGTACCCTTTACTATTTTTAGCATAACCCAAGAAGATACCTTCATCAGCCCTCTTATCATATTTGCCAATATTTTCATCATTGTTCTTGATATAACATTTACTCCCAAATACTTTAAAATGCTTGATTAAAGCAGGTCTTCCAAACCATAGTTCATAAGGAGTCTTGTCACTGTGTGGCCTGAGATGAGCTTTGTTAAGGATATGAACAACTGTATGAATTTCTTCTACCCAATATGTCTAAGGTATGTTCCTTTCATTCATCATTGATCTTGCCATTTGTTGTACTGATCTATTCTGCCCCTCAACAACTCCATTTTGATGTGGAGTCCTTGGAATTGTGTTCTCTCTTTTGATCCCATGTTTATCACAGAACTCTTTGAATTTCCATGAAATAAACTCTCCTCCTCTATCAGACCTTACTGCCTTTAATCTTTTTCTTGTTTGATTCTCAGTCAGAGCCTTAAATGCTTTGAATTTTTCAAATGCTTCAGATTTTTCCTTCAAAAAGGCAACCCATGTTAGTCTAGAATAATCATCAATAATCAACATAAAATAATTTTCTTTTCCTGTACCTTCTTTCCTTGATGGTCCACATAAATCCATATGTACTAACTGGAGAGGTTTTTCTGTTGAAGGAAAATTTTTAGATTTAAACTGAGTGCGAGTGATCTTTCCTATCTGACAGGGTTTACAAATAGATTCATATGGCTTTGATATCTTCGGAAGATCTTTTATTGCCCCATTGTTTATGAGCTTGATTGTATGATCAAAATTTAGGTGTCCAAGTCTCCTATGCCACAACCAACTTTCATCATACTTGCTTAAATGGGATTCTTCTTTTTCTTCTTTTAACACATAGACATTGTTTTATGTTCTTATCCTTTTTGCAACTAGTTGTCCTAAATTCACAGATTTTATTCTACAGTTTTTAGAGGTGAAAATGACTTCACATCCTCGGTCACAGACTTGACTAACACTAATCAAATTATGTTTCAGACCTTCTACAAACAACACATCTTGAGCTTTCCCTTTGCCATTACTCAAACTTACCATTCCTTTACCTTTTATTTTTCCTGGTGCATCATTTCCAAAAGTTGCATTCCCTAATTTGCTATCACTTAGAGTTAGAAACTTACTTTTGTCTCTAGTCATATGTTTGGAACATCCACTATCAATATACCAAGGATTATTTTGTCCTTGGTCTGATAAAACTAATCCACACTTGTCATATGCTTTCTTCTTCCAAACCTTGACATTTTCAATAGTAGGGATCAAATCTGACTTGTAATTCTTTAAGTGACAGTTTGTATCTTTATGTCCATAATTATAGAAGTTGTAACATTCTGGTTCACGGAATAACATATCATAACGATTGTTATGCTCATAACTATTGTTGTGTTTCACCTGTGTCCTTCTCCTAGTCATCACATGATTTATAGTCTGTGATTGTTTGTTGCTTGGCTATCTCAATCTTTGTATGCTTGTTTGTCTCAATCTTTGTAGTGGCAGATAATTATTCCTTGAAAAACTTGATTGCTCATATCTAAATATTAAAGAATAGTTTATAGCTTTGTGACCAAAATTAGACCAGAAAAAACAATAACCATAGGAAAAACCTTTGTACCTTGAAAAAAATTGTCTTCTTTGAGGAGGTCGATTTCTTTCATGCCGATAATCTCTTTGATCTACAGACTCGGTTCTGGTATTTTTTTCTTTCATTCCTTCTTGGTGGCTGTTTTTCTTTCTTTGTTTCTGTAGAGTAATTGTTGTTAATGTTTGAGGATTTGACAAACTTGATAGGTTTTGTATTACTTGGATGATCACTACTTGATCCCTCTTCATAACCCAATCCATATTTCAACTTTGGGTTTCTTTGCTGATTTAGAATGGAGGTTAATCCTTCTGAGGCTTTAATACTTGGAAGATTTTGGTGATACAATCCCTTAAACTTCTCCATTTCTTTTCTGGTTTTTACTATCTCTTCTTCTAAGGCTTCACACTTGTATTTCTTCTTTGACAACTGTTGTTTTAGTATGTATTCTATTTTCTTTGCCTCTTCTAATTCCACTTTCAGTAGGGCAAAGTCTTCATCAGACTATTTACTGTCTTTCTCGAACTGTATCAACAATTTTTTTTTCTTTCTGTTATTGATTCTGAGTCTGTCAATTTCTTCTAGTGCACTGATCAGTTCTCCTTCCATATCAACCACAACTTCTTCATCATTATCATCACTGCATGTTCTTTTATTATCATAATCCTCTTTGGCCATAAGCATGAAGTCATTTACCTTATCTTCACAGGAAGAGTCACTATTGGTGTCTTCTGAGGAATTGTCATTATTTGCAACCAAACGTTTCTTCTTACTATATTTCTTGAATTTGTACTTATTTTCATCATCAGAGTTCTGGTCCTTTTTTTTGTTGGGGACATTTAGATGAAAAATGACCTATCTTACCACAGTTAAAGCATTTGAAGGGCAACTTGCCTTGATATTTTCTTGATCCTTTCTTTAACCTTCTCACAAGTTTTTCCTCAATATCATCTAATTATGAATCAGTATTCTTGTCTGCTTTAAATGATGCTTCTCTGGTAATGGATTTATCTTTGCTAATTCCCATTTCATATGCAGTTAAAGTTCCTAGAAGTTGATCAATGGACAGAGTTTTAAGATCATTTACTTCTTCTATTGCAGATACTTTTGGGATTAACTTTATCAGGAAGAGATCTCAAAATCTTCTGAACTAAGAGTGATTCTTCAAACTTCTCACCAAGACCCTTCATGGCATTCACAAGTTATTCAACTCTTAAAAAATACTTGTTAATTGTTTCATCTTCATTCATCTTTAGTTTTTCAAACTTCAACCTAAATGTTTGAAGTTTATCATCTTTTACTTTCTCATTTCCTTCATAGCTACTAATAAGTTTATCCCACATTTATTTGGCAGTTTGAAGATGTATCACCTTTACAAACTTGGCTTCTGCAAGTCCATTCAAGATATCATTCATTCCCTTAGCATTAAAGATAAATTCTAACTTATAATCCTTAGAAGCTAGCACAACAGGATTTATGTATCCAGTCTCTACTACATCCTAAACATCAACACCTAAGGCCATTAGGTATGTTCTCATTCTAACCTTCCAAAAGGAAAAATATGTTCCATCAAACAGACGAGGCTTACTGGTTGAAGTCCCTTCATGACTTGTCATGTTTAAGCTTATAGATCTACATTTGAATAAAAGGAACCTGCTCTGATACCAATTGTTGAAATTACTAACACAACTGAGAGGGGGGGGTGAATCAGTTGTTACTGTGCTTAAACAATTTTAATTCAATTAAACCATTTTTAATCTTTCTCCAAGTGACCATCAATATTATACTACATATGGACAACATAAATAATGAGCATCACTCACACATAAGATATACAAAGAGACAAATTTTCATGAGGAAACCCATAAAGGGTGAAAACCTCTTCTTCTTTGAAATGATAGGCAGCCTTTTAAGTTTTGTACACCATCTCTAATTGAGCACCAACTCAAAGTGAGGCTACTACCTCTGTTTTACAAGCTCCAACTTGTTTGAGATCACCAACTCTCTGATTTATCTAGCACCCACTAGAGGGAAGCACCAACTCCCGAAGTCTTCCATCACCAACTGGATGGAACCACCAACTTCCTGAGTGTTCCAGCACCAACTGGATGGAAGCACCAACTTCCAGTTACATAGGCACCAACTTGTATAATAGAGAACAATTGTTCTCCCTTGCACCACCCTGCCACCCTGGTTTTTCTGGCTGCAACCAGATGGAATCTACAACTCCCTGTCTTCAAGCACCCACTTGAACCTCTGATGACAACAATCCTCCCTAGCACCTCCTTACCACCCTTATTACAAATAAATGATTGAATAACCAATAACTCAGATAAATCAAATCTTACCACTTCTTCATTGTTCTGCAATTCTTCTCTGCTACACTGTTCTTCTGCTCTGTTCATATTTGGTTTCACTTGTTGTCTCTGTCCATATGTTCTTTCTCTATCCTTCTCATTCTCTTTGGTATGTGTACATTATGCTCTCTTCCCCTTATCTCTTCTATTCAGGTTCTGTTCCTTCTCCATGAGCTTTCTTCACACTGCGCATACTGTAGTTTTACCTTTCTACAGTTCAACTCATTTTTCAGTAAGAACAACCACCCATGCACAGTCTCTATGTTTTTATTTTATGCACCACCACCATGGAAGTTACACTTTGAATCTTCTTAGGCAAAGAAAACGTCTTAGCAACTGAAACACCAACCGATCAAGCATCATGAATCAATTTTGCTAACTGATTCGTAACTGATCAATAAACTATGGGATGGAACAGTATCCCTTCGATCATATTCCAGTTCACCTGCACCGTTGTATTAAAAATATGGATCTCGTGCTTATTTCTCCATTTTGCAATTCGGCATTTCGACAATCCTTGTGATGAGATAACTTGATGCTCCATGTCAGGATCGCCAAAATTTTGAAACTCCATGTTGTGATTTCGCATTTCGACATTTTCACGATTTCTGTGGTGAAGTGTTTCGACACTCCAACTCTCGGTAACCGAAACCTACACCAAAAGGTGTTTTTCACATTTTAGCACTTCGGCATTTTGCATATCGCGAATTTGAGAACTTAGGGAACCCCGTTCCTTTGACTTTCCAGTCAGAAAAATGACGATCTTTCACCACGTGTCCTATGGACCCAACGATCCATATCTTATTGAAACTTCATGGGCCTTCGTCGTGTTTTATCAACGGTCCATATCAATCCTTGATTCGACGGTTAGGATTATTTCACGATTTCGCATATCACGATTTCGGGACTCCTGTCATGAGTGTCCTTAACATCTCCATCTCCTGGTTTCTGAACCTCCGGTATGAAGTCTTTGACATTTTGCGATTTCGCATTTCGCGACTTCGATACTCCTGTGATGAAGAGTCTTGACTCTTGACTCCTCCAACTCTCGGTATCCGAAATTCTGGTAGATATGCCTATTTTGGGATTTTGGGGTTCCGCATTTCATGACTTCGGTACTCCTGTGTTGGAGAGTCTTGACTCTTGACTTCTCAATATCCAAAATTTTGATTTTCCGGTCTGCGAAACTCTGAAATGGAGTGTGTCTGTTTCGGGATTTTCTGCCATGCGATTATCATTGCTTTCCTGGTCTTGTCACCACTTTCTCTTGTTCATCATCGTCGGGCTGAGCTTGCCATCAATGACAAACAAATACTCTACCTTCTATCTAAAAACATGCCAACAATGGGCACTAGTATGATTTTTTCACACCACACATGAGATTCAAGGCCTATGTTATATCCTGGGGAGGAAAATAAGGGCCTTGGGACCTAAAAAAGGATTTATTTTCCATGAACAAGGACTCTAACTAGGAATATGTGGACTATTAATATGTTTTCACAGTACGAATGAGTCTTAGGAAATTTACCATGGATGGGGACAAAAACCAATTCCTTGTGACCTAAACAAATATTCTTAGGCTTAATGGCCATGACCAAATCCTCTGAGGGTTCTCTAGGGAATATTTTGCCTATACGTGGGATATCATGGATGACGTTAAGAGGTTTTTCACATAATAGTTGGGTCTCAAAGATTTCAAGTGGGATGATCTAGAATTAAGGGATTTTCCTCAAAATTGAAACATCTCAAAGATTAGTAAATCTATGCATGTCTATCCTCATACTCTACAAGACTTATCAATCCATCTGAATATGTACCTTTGTCATTAAGTTAGTGATCAACTATCTTGTTTCACAAAACTCAAGCTAAAATTTACGCTTCTCCAATTTCTCACAAACATAATGGTACTGCACTTAAATGCTATTTATTCTTGCATGAAACCTAGTATTCTTAGCCATTTCAATGAAACTTTGGTGATCACATCCTAAAATTGTAGGATTCAGTTGCTCTAGCCTAACATGTTTTTGTAATTTTCTTATCCACATCAATTCCTTGCTTGCATGATTTGCTACTATATGTTGGGGTTCTGCCATATTGTATTCTCATATGTTATGTTTACCATATTTGCACATGCATTGTCTTGTTTATTAGTTTCTTCTTTATACGAGGACAAGTCCAAGAGGCCTTCATTGTTTTGTCCTTTTTCTCCTTCATCTACTCTCTTCATTTTATCTCATTTTCCTTTGGTATATATGTTAATCTTATTTCAATTATTTTGGTTATTTTAAAAACATCTATGTTTATTTTAAAAGGATGACTTAGAATTTCATCAAGCCTTCTATCAAGCATTTCATCAAGCCTTCTATCAAGCATTTCTATTAAACATTTCATCAAACAATTAGCATGCACACTCAAGAGATAGGAGAAAGAAGTCAAACCATTTCCTCTGGTCGTGTGGCCTCCTCTGGTGCAAAACAATGTGCCCTCCTTTGCAAATCCATGTGCCTTAGCCTCCTCCCATGTGCCCTAGCCTCCTCCCAGGTGCGTGCAAATATTGTGCACTAGCCTCCTCCTATGCGTGCAAATACTTGTGCCCTAGCCTGTGTGTGTAACCCCTTGTCTGCGAATGTGTATAGTGGTCATGACTGGTCATGACTGTCAAATATGTGCTCTGGTGGTGTGTATAGTGGTCATGACTGTCATTTTTGTGTGAGACTATGTATAGTGGCCGCGAGCTAGTAGTCTATGCGATTTGTAATTTGTTTTTGGTTTTATGTTGTTTTTTTTCGTTTTTTATTTATTTATTATTCATTTATATATATTATATAATAAATAATCCCTAACTCATAGCCCCCAAGACTAATAATCCCTAAATCATAGCCCCCGAGACATAAAATCCATAACTCATAGCCCCCGAGACTAATAATCCCTAACTCATAGCCCATGAGACATAAACTCCCTAACTCATAGCACTCAAGATATAGTCATGGATACATCCTTGTCACCTTACTGAGAGTGAGGGGAATTAGGAAGGATAATATAGAGATACCCCAATTGGGAATATATAATATTGTACAATTTCTCTGTTTGGATGACTTCATCCTCATTTCTAGGAATCTAGCCTAAGAATCTTATGACCAAGCCCTTGTGACCTAAACAAACATTCTTAGGCTCCAAAGCCACATGTCAAGCATCCAAATAATCCTAATGACATCCATGATATCGTGTGATATTTTTCCATTTCCTTGTGACGTAAGAAGGAAAGATTCATTTCTCCATCATCCCATCCTTGGAGCCACTGCCACACCAGAGTTGTGAGAGGAATGACACTACCACACTGGAGTTGTGAGAGGAACCATGACAGTTGTCAGATATAAGCATGAGAGGTCTCAACCGTAGATCTCGTAGACCCATGACCTCAATAATTAATGTGGTAATCTATCCCTTAATCATGATATTAATCTAATTAACCATATCCTAATCCTTAGATGTTAGTCTTCGAGGGATTTTTGTAGTTACATTTCATCAAGAAAGTATCAACATTCAATACCTGGTGGTGATGTATTATGATAAAAATGTACCACATGTCATGACCTGGAAGGGCCACGTGTCACACTTTGAAGGTGCCACATGTCACATCAATTTGGCATATTTGGATGAAGGTCTAGGTGGAAAATGAGTGCCACGTGTCGAGTGGTATGAGTTCCACGTTTCATGCTAGGTGGCATGACCAGATAGGGCCACATGTCGAGTGGTATGAGTTCCACGTTTCATGCTAGATGGCATGACCAGATAGGGCCACATGCCCTAGGAATATTCCAGCTATATCTTGGATCTAGGACCTCGAGGAGGTTTTTGGGAAATAGGTCTTACAAAAAGGGTCGATGATTGAGGCCCAATAGATCTGGGATGACTTCAGATGATGTCATTCTATGAATATGAGGTGGATAAGTGTCAACACCCTGTTGGGAAAACCTTAGGCGTTGCGATGACATGTACATCCATAAATGCATTAACCCCCTAAGAAAATATAATCCCAAACACACTAGTCCCCTATAAATGCATTAACCCCTTAATACATTATTATCTGAAACAAATTAACCCTCTCATACACTGAACCCTTAATACATTATTACTTTGAACACACTACATTATTACTTTGAACCCTTAAAACATTATTACTGAACCCTTATCTCAAAGAAATTAGGCACCTATGTTTCCAAGGTACCTAGCGATTGAATTGATTATGATGGCTTGCACCAAAACATTCCTTTGAAAGTATTATCTTTCCTGCAAGAGGAGGATATTTGTCATTATGCAGCTAGGTATCATATATATTTTACCTTGATATGTGAAATAGATATTGGAATCTCTAGTCATACTCTTCAAAAGGTTCTCCCATAATTTACTTCATTTCCTTTAGCTCAATGAAACTTTGTTGTTATATCTTTGGCTTTTGGAATTCAACTAGGCCATGTATATCCACAATCCTTGTAACTCCAAAAATAGGCCATGTATATCCACAATTAGGGCCCATGAATCATGTATTAGGGAGTAAATTCTTAGATCTTCATCGTCAATTCATGGCTTAGGCCCCAAGGATCATTCTTGTTGTGCTCAATATTTGAATTTGGGCCTATAATCATCCTTGTAATTTTAATTCATGTGTCTCGTCGTGACCAAATATCCTTAACAATGTTACATGTACCTAGGGAAAGCATGACAAAAATGACACATTGATCAAAGCATTTGGAATGACTGGCCAATGTTCTATGATGTAAGTGGCCTATTTATAATTATGGAAAGTGGTTAACCCTAAAAATGAGGAAAATAGGTTAAGTGGCCTAGAAATGGGTTAAGTGGCCTAGAAATGGGTTAAGTGACCTAGAAATGGGTTAAATACTGACCTAGAAGTGGGTTACATGACCTAGAAGATGCTTCTAAGGAATATACTTGGAGATGACTAATGACCTTGTGATCTAATCATTGTTGGGTGACAACTGTCATGAAGGGTGATGACTAAGACTAGGTGAAACTTTCAATTCAAGGTTGGGAATGACCAGTCCCATATCAATTAAAGAAAGAAAATTAAGAAGGTACATGTGTTGTCCCATTCCATGTCAATAACAACGCATCCATTCACTGGGAACACTAAAACTCGACAAATCAATGACTCCACTAAATTAGGGTTTATGGTTTACATGATTAATTGATGATGGAAGAAAGTGGGTGTGTGAGTCAAATTTGAGTCTTTAAATCCTCCCATATCGTTAAGGCATGTGAATATTCTATCCATGTCAAATTTCAATGCATTCAGAAACAACTTGAAAAAATTTCAACCTTGGCCCCATTCGCAGGTCACTGTTGCCCGTGTCTAGTCCTAGTACATAGGACTTAATAAAATTTGTATAAGATATTTGGAGAATGATAATTTTGAAGGTGTTGGGCCTATTCCTACACACCACGTCCAGATCACCTCTCATTGACAGTATTTGTATTGATCCCTTTTAGTTTTGGGTTGTTAGTATTTTCAATTGCACGCACCTTTCAATCTAGTCAAATTTCAATTAATGTCTCTTGTTACTATAGGGTTAGAAAGCCTCATGATCCCAATGCCCATATGCCTCCAACCTTGTGATCTAATTATTGTTGGGTATGTTGATTCTAGGACTACCATAGTTTGTTATTTAACTAAAACATTGGTAATCATGTACAATTTGTAAGGAAATCATGCCATGTAAAGAAGGGACACTATCTTGGCTAAGTGCACAAATAACAAATCAAACAAGGATTACTCATCATAATTCATTAAATATATGAGTATGGACCATGGGACCACTTAACATCCTATCAAAATGTTAACTTGACTTATCTCAATATAGCCAATGGCTCAAGAGGAATATTTTCAGATATATCACTAACAAAGTATTGTTGGATCCACAAAAAAAGGTTAATCAAGAGGTATACCCATGTGATGAACATGACACAAGGAAAAATTTGAGATAGATCTTCCAAAATGGTGCTAGTGTTTTTGTGGGAGTATTACTCCCAACTGATTATTATTGTGGTGACATAATCTATGAATCCCTTCTAGATGCAAAGATGTAGGAGTTTTACTGGATGAGTGTATTGTTTGTAGGTTCCTAGAGACAAAGGAGTGGCATGCACTATATCTATCTGATATACATGTGGGTCCCAACAATAGTACTCTTCATAATATATCAAGGCACTAACTAAGAAGGGTCAATCATGCCCTTATCTATATAACTTGACTACCTAGGTACTAGAGAGTGATCTCCTTGAGTGTTATTCCCACTCAATGAAAATTAAATGTGTTATTTAAAGACTATGTAATATGTCTCTTCTATTACAKATGTATATTAGATTTATTTRTTGTTTTATATTTCCATTTATTTCAAAATTGAAAAGTCTCTTAGTGAAAGAAAAGAGTTCCCTTGAACCCATAGTATTTTACTTACCAATAGAGGCCTTCTATTTTGAAACCGTTTGCTTGTGAACAAAAGAGTAAAGTAGATTGTTTTTCATTTTGAAATATGAATATTAGCAAGTAGATTTCTATTTTGAAATTAGACTTAGATAAAGAAAAAGATCTTGTTCTTT
>JZKD02S0044504.1:416746-440029 GCA_000966675.3 Picea glauca
CTGCACACTCAATAAACTGAGTCAATAGCACCTGTCTACATGAATGGTAACACATCATATCATCTGTCAATCACATCCTAATCATATACATAAGGTCTAACATCAAAAGGGTCCAAATCACTTGCGAGAAAGTGTCCTCAAATAATAAGTAGTCTCAGTGCGCCAGAGCGGGATGTTACATTCAAGAGGAATTTTATATCTTGATCAATGAAAAGAGAGAGACATTATAGCTACAATTGAAGGGAAAAGGGTATGTGGATTCCATAAACCTAGAATATTATGGAATCCACATACCCTTTTCCATAGAATATACTAACTAGATCCAAAAACCAAAGACATGAAATATGGTACTACACATATTATAATATATTATCATGGAAAAAAAAAGCTAAATGAAATTTGGACATATGAAAAAAACTTTACAACTTAAATGAGTACATCAATAAAAAATAGCATACTAACCTTGCAAGTTCAAAATCCGAGCTATGTAGATCGAGAATTGGATATGTTCAACTGATGGGTGATGGAAAAAATAAACAACTCAAACAAAATCCAAGAACAGTTTCGCAACTGTAGCAATTGTGTCACAAAGTCTCTTAAAGTCACATATATATAGATAAAATAGTCAACTAGTTGTTAACACCGACCAATGAGATAGGCAAAATTTCCGTCGCTATTGCCACGAACATTTGTCGCTATAGCGACGAAAATCCCAGCTAGGTTAAAATAAGATTCTTGTGGATATTGGGACGAAATTTCATGGCAATATCGATGAAAATCCCGCCCTGTTTAAAAAAATGATGAAACTAGTGGAAGCGTGGAAACAATTCGTGGAATAATCCGCCCATATGTAGTAGTCCTTGCGGGAGAAAACCAAAAAACCTTATATTTATAAATTTCTTTAGGCACCAGAATACTAGAGAAAAAAACAAGATGTAGGAACCAACGTACTAGAGAAAACAATCTCCTCAACTGAGCACCAAGTCAACAAGATGTAGGCACCAACCTACTAGAGACGCCAATCTCTTCAACTAAGAACCAACTCAATAATATATGTGTAGACACCAATCCAAGATATTCATACAAGAATTAATTGTGACTTCACCTACATGCTTCATTCCATAGAGAAACCTTCAAAACCTAACAATACTCATAGCATCATTCCTAGAATGCAATCACTGGTGAAAACATCTATTTATGACAACATCCACTAAAGACAACATCCACTGATAACAACATCCGCTGATGGAAACATCCACTAATGGAAACATCCACTAATGGAAACATCCACTGATGAAAACATACACTGACGAAGAAATCCATTGATGAAAACATCAAAACCTCAAAACAATGCACATGACAACATCACATACCTTTAGTCCTTCATAGCACACCTTGAGAACAAGAAAGACCTCAAGAAAATCTCCTAGACTTCTCTTGCACACCTTTAGATCCTAGAAAGAAACCCCAACACCTTTAGCGCACCTCATATCACTTTTATGCACCTAATAATTAATCTCTTGCTTGGTTGCTCTACAAATTCACATATCTATCCTATATTTATAGTAAATCATTTGTTTTCAAAGTGTGTCTACATGTGAATGCACTCTGTTTTAGTCAACCAAGATTCAATACCAACAAGTGTATTTCCAAGTGTGTGTTAAAAGGATGAATGAAAGAAAAATTATTCCATTAATGCAATAAGGAAATGTGTTGAGAAGAAAAACAGAAAGGAACTGCAGAATTAGTTCAAACTCTTAGTGTATTTGTGTGATGATTGTTTGTATGGCACAGTAGATGAAAGATCAATCAAGCAATTTTTTTGTAGTTAGAATCAATATCTGGAACAATCGTTAATCACCGTAATGAAAGTAACATTTCCTGCAAACTATTTAAAATGAACTCTTAATCTACAAGATATTGTAAAAACACATGTAAATCTATAGGAAATGAATGCAAGTAATGAAAACAACTTACAAAAATACAAAATAGACCAGGGGGCCCTCCTAGAATATTGTGTTTAAGGAAAAATCAGACAGTGTGAAATATATAACTCATAAATTAAAGGCAAAGCTCTATTGTATTAATGTTTTAGTACAATTCAACAATTACAAGAAGTTTTGGTTCATAATCATAATATTCTCACTCCCATTGAATTCTTGTATTGTTATTTGAGGATATGTTTATGAAAAATATTCAATGGATAGGCTAAGAACCAATTCCCCAATCCTATAACTAACCAATTAGATCATATTTGGGTTTTACAAACTAACAAAATTGAAAACCAATCGCAACATGAAAACTTTTGAAATTTTGTTTTGAAGAAACACTTGTACATCCCACGGCTTGCACTTTTTTCGAAATATACCACATGTGTCACATAAATGACTTTATGCCGCACAAAATTGTGTCATAGAATTCCTTGATTCATCTTCATTTCTCCAAAAATTACCTCTGATTATCACTTCCCAGAAACTTAAGATTACACTATGTTTTACAAAATTGATTGCAGAAAAATCATTTAGAACTTAATTTTAGCGCTTAGAATAACTTATCCATGATCCTATGAGTTGAATCCTTGATCTTCTGAGTGATTGAACCTTATTCCTCTCCCTTGGGCATTAAATTCTTGATTTTGTGAGCAAGATGGAAGATTTGCAACTATTTCTGTGAATTTCCTGTAATTGTCTCTCATATTTGACCATGCATTGACCACCGAGGGTTGAATTCCTTGAGAATGGTACAATAAGTAAATTACCATATCATGATTTCGATGAAGTGCCTCCAAGTGGAAATTATCCCTTTGAACATGTGGAAGTATGCTAACCTTCAATTCATGTAATAACTTATAAAACAAAGTTAATTCCTATAATAACTAAATTTTAGGTGATTTTGTTGCATAAATAGCTCTTAATACCATTTACAAGAAAAAATAAGAGTTAAACTCAAAAAAAAAAATGTATTTCCTTATTGATGCTCATTATGCCAATAATTAGGTGAAAATGGGAAAAGGTAGAGTTTTTGAAGTCAAAATTGGAGGTGAATGGTCCTAGTGAAAGGATCAAAACTAGCACTCGACATCTCCCCCGAAAAGAGGACGTCGCATATCCTCATGCAATTGGTTAAATTATTTTGGTAAACCCAAATTCACATTACTCAAGTTGTATGTGATGTGTCGAAATTATGCTCATGTGTAATATCCCAAGCATATTACCAATGTGTGTCCATGCTTCTACTTATTCAAATCCATTCCAATGTTTAGTGATCCTGTAAAATACTCTAGCACACTAAAACAACAGAAAATGAAAATTAAGTCTTATCCACATGTGAAAACTTGCTTCACCAGAATCACTCAAACTCCTATAACCAATTTCTTGTAGTAGTCTTGTCTATCCATTATCTCTCAAACTATAAATTAGTTTTCTATGAAATTTGGTGTGGTTATTGGTATCACCACTATTTTTTTCTCACTAAAAATTGCATCCAAAAGATGCACAAATTTTGAGAAAAAAAAATGGATGAAGGTGACGATGGTCAATTTTTTAAGAAAATATAAGCTAAATTTTCTTGAAAATTTTTGTGTTTATTCATCATACCTTGATACATTTACGGTCCAAATTTAACATTCGGTGGGTTCACGGTTTTGGAGATATCAACAAATCAATTTCTTCTCTATTTATGGAAAAGTATTTTGCTACGGGAAATTTTCTGTGTGAAAAAATAAAGTCCACAAAGTGGAATTTTCCTTCCTTATTTTTGGAGTGATAACCTTCACAGATGTCTAAGGATATTTTTCCTTGGATTTTTATTTTTCATGTGGTTTAGGTTGTTAACCCTTATCTATATGTTTCTTCTTGTTTTTTAATTCCTATAATAGTTGACATAGGGTTTTACATGGTTTTTCATTTTCCTCTGTATTTCACTAGATGCCCCAACTTCTTGAAAAAAAATTCTTAAAAAAATTTCTTCCCAGATTTCATTTATTTTCTACGACTTTATCCATCAAAATTAGCTTGATTAGACCATGATGATACAAAAATATTTCTTTGTTTGGAAGATGTTTTTGAACTACCGCTGCCATTTTTGTAATACTTTTCAATAAGAAATAGGGCATATTTATCCTTTGAATTTTTTATTTTTCAAATGTTGTAATAACGAATATGGTAGAGAAATATTATGATGTACCTTCCTTCACAAGTTAAATATTTTTGGATGAAGAAGGTTGGGTATTTCCATGGATCATCTAGCTAGGTTCTTGAAACGCCTTTGGTCTAGTTTGGATTCTTATGAGACTTATGTAAAAAGGATTTCCATCCTTTACCCTTCATCCTATGACTTTTGAACTAATTTTCACCTTTTATTTCCAAGCTTGTACTTGTAGCCAACGACCCTTATGTATTCCACCTTAGTTGTCCTTCCATTGAATGTTTCAGTGAACTCACTTGAAATTTATCAAATAGTTGTAGTAACCCCACTTTTTTAAAAACAATTATGCATGTAGGAAACTCATCGAACATGGCTACTCCCTATAGCTCATATATGATCACAAAGGGAACTACCATTTTTCCCCTCTTTTTCTAGTGGATTTTCTAGGTGCTAGTTTAGATTCCTTACAACAAGAATAGGTATAGGGTGATGGAAATGAAATTTAGAAGGAGGTTACAAAGCGACGGGGAAATGATGGAGAATGAGGTGACTTGTGTGACCATTTAACAGATTAACACAAATGTATGAAGGACCATTGGAGCATCATATCATGACAAGGTTGCATCATATCTAATGATGTCTATTTACAATCATGATTACATTTCATACAAAAAATCATCATTTGATGGTGATGGATCATAAGGATTAGATATGGTTATATTGGTCGGAAAGTGGTATCATAATCAAAGGTGAAGAAATCGGTAAGTATGAAAAATCCATTTGGACACACGAAAAATGATTATTTGTAGAACATATAATCATAATAATTTCAATTTTCATTTGTTTGTATCTGGAATGAATGGTATGATTTTAAGAAATCGTGGATGGAGTAAATGAAATCAAAGTAATCAAAAGATAATGAGAAAAAAGTAGAGGTTTTGGAGTCAAAATTGGAGGTGAATGGGCCTAGTGAAAGGATCAAAACTAGAACCCAACATACTTTTCTTGTCATAAATACTTCCTGCCCAATCTACATCTATATATGATATTAGAGTGAATACCTTACATATTGAATATGAAAGTCCAAATTTCAATGTGCCTTTCAGATATTTGATTATTCTTTTTACTTCTTGAAAATATGTCTCCTTTCATGCAGATTGAAATCTTGCAACCAATCCTACTACTTGCATGATATATGGCCTTGATGTTGTCACATATAGTAGGATTCCAATCATTCACCTGTATAGTGTTTGATTTTCTTATGGAGATTCGTCATCTTTTCTTAACTTGCATCCTATGATCATGGGTGTACCGATAGGTGCACAATCTTCCATTCTGAATTTATTCAACATTTCCTTGATATATTTGGTCCGAGAAATGAATCTTCCTTTGCTTGATTTATAAATTTTCAACCTTAAGAAGAAGACAATTCTACAAGCATGGAAATATCAATTTCTTTTTTCATTTCTTCTACAAACATTCGGCTCATTCTATCAACATTACTTCCAAAAAATATATCATTGCCATAAAACACAATGGTAAACATATATTCATCATTTATTTTGATGTAAATATTTCTATTTGGATTTCCTCTTTTGAAACCTTGTTGTTGTAGGTATTTGTCAAGTCTTGAATAACAAGATATGGGAGATTACTTTAGTCCATAGAGTGCTTTCTTTAGTCTAGATGCATGATCTTTGTTTTCTGACAATTGAGATCCTTATGGCTGCTCAATATATAATTCTTCTAAATTTCCATTTTTAGAAAGCATGACTTGACATCTATTTGATAGACTTTGAAGTTTTTGAAACATGCAAATGCTAAAAACATTATGATTTCTTGTCTTCTTGCAACTGGAGCAAAGGTTTCTTCAAATTCAATACCCTCAACTTGAGAATACCCTTTATAGACTAATATTTCTTTATTTATTACTACTTGTTCATCTTCGTCCAATTTGTTTCTGAAGACCCATTTGGTGCCAATCACATTCTTTTCTTTTGGTCTGGGCACAAGTTCTCATGTCTCATTCTTCTCAATCCGATTTAGTTCTTCTTCCATAGCATTAACCAATGCTTATCTTCATTATCTTATGTAAAATTATTTGGCTCTATTTGAGATAACAAAGAAAAGTTCAATCTTATTCAATTCATAACTCTTGCATCTATATCACCAAGAATATGACTTTCTAAAAGACTCTTTTGGATAATTTTGGATGTTGTATTTGGATATTGGCATTCTATTTATTCTTTTTCTTTCTTATCTTCTACCTTTACTTCTTCTTTGTAGATTGTCTCCTCTGTATCTTCGTTTGTTTGTGACTTTTCCTCTTGAGTTATTACTTCATTAATTCATGCATCAATACTATCTACAACCTTGCATAGTCTTTTGTTGTACCATTTGTAGGCCTTGCTTCCAGATGCATATCCAATAAATATATCTTCATATGTTCTAAAATCAAACTTTCCTAACTTATATTCATTTCTCTTTATATAACACTTGATCCCAAATACTTTGAAGTATTTGACTGTAGATGGTATGCCTTTCCATAATTCATAAGGTGTATTATTGTTGTTCACTCTAATTTGATCTCTATTCAAAATGTAGATTGTCATTCTAACTACTTCTCTCCAAAAGGTTTTTGGTAGTTTGGCTTCAATCAACATTGTTTTAGCCATTTCTTGTACTTTTTCATTCTTCCTTTCTAGAACTCCATTTTGTTTTGGAGTCCTTGCTACTAAAAAATGTCTCTTGATTCCATGATTCTCACAAAATTAATTGAATTAATAATATGTAAACTCACCTCCTATGTCTTACCTTAAGAACTTGATTTTTAAATCAGTCTCATTTTCAACTAGGGATTTGAAATATTTAAACTTCTCAAATGCTTCATATTTTTCTTTAAGAAATTTAATGCATGTCATTATTGTGTAATAATTACTAAGAAGCATAAAATAACTATCACCTTTTAAATTTTGTGTTATTGTTGGCCCACAGAGTTCTGTGTGTACAAGTTCCAATGGCTTTGATGTTGAGTATTCCTTTGTTTTGAAACTTACTCTCATCCACTTCTTTTGCTGACATGGATTCATAATAGTGTCGAGAGGTTGTATATGTGGAATGTTCCTCCGAACCTTATGCACTATTTCACTAGGTCTTTCTAAAATAGACCACCCTTGAGCTAGGGATATAATTCCCAAAGGAAAAACAAGCACTCTCTCCACCCAATTTCCCACTGATTTATTAACATGTTCACTCACACAACCATTCAAAATCACCATCTCTCTTTCCCCCTTCAATCTACATAACACAAAGAGTGGATCCCCTTCTTTGCTATAACATCCCCATCCATCACTAGGCCAGGCGACGCTACCGACATAACCTTAACATTTCATTTAATACTCTGATACCTAAACTATAACACCCCTTTGCACGACACTACTGTGTAGGTGTTATGAAAATGGAATAACAAACATATTGATTCATAATCATTCACATGCATTTAAAACAATTTAAATACATTCAACACATGAATATGCATATGGGTTACAACCATAATTATCATTCGATATCATTTCATATTAATTATTATACACAGCAATATACACAGCAGAACACATGATACATAAGCATATCAGAATACTTATCTTTTATAACAGTAACAGTGGCAGGTTCCACCAACCAAGTGTAGGCCTTCCACGAACCTCCCAGCCTTAGACCACACTACTCATCAGCTCAGCAGTGGGTCACCCCCGAGATGGGACTGAGCTCCACCCCGAGACAAGGAATCCTAGGGCTAGGCTGACGTTACAGGGAAAACAACACTCAAAAATAAGGAAGGGGTTATCTCCCAGGACTTCCCACGCTCACTACACACAGACCCTCATTCCCCACATGCCTGTTCCACCCTAGGAGAATACACCTTCTCTGTCACCTGGACAGTCCTTCGGCTGCTAATCTCCCTTGCCTTGGGTTACAGGACTAGGCTGGACTGGAAGTCTTTGAGCTATGTGGAAGCTACAGAGATTCCTTCTAGGAGACCTCTCCTTCCTCCGTGCACTCTCTCACCTGGAGTGATTTGCTCACAGGTCAACAAGACCCCACGCAGTCTAGCACTGCGTGGTCAGAACAACCCACGGGAAAACAGATTCGATCTTTCCAGCGGGTTCAACAATGGCGGATGGTCTCATGGATTGGCTTCACACACAGGCTCGGCGTTTAGACAAAGGTTATTTCGGCCTTTCAGAATCAACACACATGCTTCTCTTCTCTCAGGGACGCACTAGATGTTCTTTTGCAAAGGTTGGGTTAATTCATATGGCTCTGATCCTGTACACGCTCAGACAGTCGGGTGGAATGGAGGATGAATCCTTCTCACAGCTCATCTTGGTCGTTTTATCTGCATGCGTCAGGGTTGACATTTGTCACCGATGGAACTGCATGTGTTCCATCAGCTTGCATCCCCTTTGCATGCTTTCCCTTTCCAAAACTTAGGATAAACAGAAATGCACATGTCTCTTTTGAAATAATATTAAAATATTATTTCCCAGGCTTAAGTCCCCTAGGCTTAGCCCCCAGGCTCAACACTTAGCCCCTTTCCCACCTTCCATCCCCTAGTTCCTTTCTCACTCTGTGGATGCTCAGTCCCCCTTCACTCATTCATCGTGGTCGGTCTGCACCTGGTGGTATTTATATTTTATTAAATGTTCTGCATACATACAAGTACAACAACAGGCTCCTGGCCTTCAACACTTAGGCTCCCTGGCCTAACAAACACATAAGCCTTCATCTTATAAAAACTTGGCTCACCAGCCTATAAAACATAGTTACAATTTATTTCAAAACTTGTTTGCAACAGGCCTCGGCCTTGGGGACATTACAATTCCCCTCCTTTTATTTTTGCACTGTCCTCAGTGCAGCTTACACTGTCTCTGCCAACTCATCAAAATTTTCAAAAATATGCGGGTACTCTACCCGCATAACATTTGCATGCTCCCATGTCACATCCTCAAGACCGTACTAGGTCCACTAGACCTTTACAAGCTCTATAGCTCGATTCTGGAGCTGTTTTCTTTTCCTGTCCAATATGTGCACAGGATGCACTTGCAGGACACCTTCTGGCTCCACCTGAATCACATTCCAATTGATAACATAATTAGCATCAGGTACATATTTCTTAAGCAATGAAACATGAAACACATTATGTACAGTCATAGATGCAGGTAATGCAAGCATGTATGCAACTGGCCCAATCCTTTCCAGGATCTCAAATGGCCCACAAAATCTTGCTGCCAACTTGGCGCAACTTCCCAGCTTCAGGGAACTCATATTAGTTTTCACTTTCAGGAAAACATGGTCACCCACTTTGAATTCTCTGTGATTTCTATCACTATCAGCATAACTTTTCTGCTTGTCCTGGGCAGCCTTTAAATTCTGTTTAATTTTTATCATTTGATCCTCCATCTCTTTGAGTAGTTCAGGCCCAACTACTACTCTATCAAGAGGATTATCCCAGCTCACTGGAGTGTTGCACTTTCTTCCATAAAGTGCTTCGAATGGGCTCATCTTCAGTGATGCATGGTACCCATTATTGTAGGCTAATTCTACCAAATGCAGGTAGTCTTCCCACCTTGATGGTTTATCCATCACATACATTATCAGTATGTCTTCTATCACTTTGTTTACTCTCTCTGTCTATCCATCAGACTCTGGATGATATTCTATACTAAAATTCAGATTCATTCTGAATCCTTTGAACAGTCCTTTCCAGAAATTCGAGGTGAATTTCAGGTCCCTATCAGACACAATTGTCTTAGGAATTCCGTGCAAACGTACAACCTCTTTTAAGAAGATGCTAGCAACATCTGCTGCCCTGTGGGTGGTTTTTAGTGGAATAAAATGGGCACCTTTAGTAAGCTTGTCCACCACCACAAAGATTGAATCATGCTGCTTGCTTGTTCTAGGTAGTCCGGTGATAAAATCCATTGTTACCACATCCCATTTCCACTCAGGAATAGGTAAAGGCTGCAGCTGCTGGGTTCCTAAGCTCACCTTTAACCTTTTGGCACTCCATACATCTAGCAATGTATTCAACGGTTTCTTTCTTCATACCCGGCCAAAAATAATGGCCTTTGACTACTGCCACAGTCTTTTGATAGCCAGGATATCCAGCATAAGCCATGTTATGCATATCCTTTAGAATTTCCATCTTCAATTCTTGGACATTGGGTACATACACTCTGTTTTTATATAGAAGTAGACCATTAGTTCCCAAGGTGTAACTTTCCTTGGTCTGTGGTCCCTCACGATGTTGTAGCTTTGCTACAATATTTTTGTACTGCAAATCAACATTTGCAGCTTCCAAAATTTTGTCTTTCATCTCAGTCTGGTACATGCTAATGGCTATAGCATGTAATTCATGCACCTTTCTGCTGAGTGCATCAGCCACCTTTTTTTCTTTCCCTTTGATATGCTTGATATCAAAGTCATATTCACACAGGAACTCCAGCCATCTGATTTGCCTGGCATTTAAAGTTGGTTGATCAAATAAATATTTCAGACCATTATGGTCTGTTCTCAGTTCAAATCTCTTGCCCATGAGGTAATGTCTCCATTTCCTCAAGGCATGGATGATTGTTTCCAGCTCTAAATCCTGAGTGGCATAATTCTTCTCATGCTCCTTCAGCTTTTAGGACTCATAACACACTACAAATCCCTCTTGACTGAGAACTCCTCCCAGCCCCTCCTTACACACATCTGTGCACACTACATACTATTTACTTGGTTCTTCGATCTTCAGGATTGGAGCACTGGTGGTCAGCTACTTCAATCGCTGGAAGTTGCTCTCAGAATCTTCAGTCCACTAGAACTTCTTCCCTTTCCTTTTCAAGGAAGTGATAGCATGAGCTATCTTTGAGAATCCGGCTATGAATCTCCTATAGTAGTCCTCTAGACCCATAAATGATCTAACTTCTGCCACATTCCTTGGCACTGGCCATTCTCGAATGGCTTGTACCTTTTCAGGATCCACAGCGATCCCTTCTTCAGATATTATATGTCCCAAGTAGTGGATCTTCCTTTGGTAAAAAGAGCACTTGCTCAATTTTGCGTACAACTGGTGTTCTCTCAACACCTGCAACACCTTTCTCAAGTGTTGCTCATGTTCTTCCTCTGTCTTGGAATACACCAAGATATCGTCCAGGAAGACTATGACGAACTTGTCCAAATATTTTCTGAACACTCCATTCGTTAATCACATGAAAACAACAGGCGCGTTGGACAACCCAAACGACACCACTGTGAACTCATAGTGACCACACCTTGTTCTAAAGGCATTCTTGCTGATGTCCTCATCCTTTATTCTCACTTGGTGATATCCATATCGGATATCTATTTTCGAAAATATTTTCGCATCCTTCAACTGATCAAAAAGATCATCAATCCTTGGCAGAGGATATTTGTTCTTGACGGTGACCTTATTTAACTGCTGAAAATAAACACACAGCCTCAACGTCCCATATTTCTTCTTCACAAATAGGACTGGGGCTCCCCATGGTGACACACTGGGGTGAATGTAACCTTTATTTAGTAGCTCTTCGAGCTGCAGTTGCAATTCTTTCATCTTTGGTGTGCTCATTCGATAAGGAGCCTTCGAAACTGGAGCTGCTCCAGGCATCAAATTTATAGAAAAATCGATGTCCCTCTTCGGAGGTAGTCCAAGTACCTCCTAAAATACATCCTTGAATTCTTTGAGTACCTCATGATCTTCCATATTTCAGAATACATCTCGAGATGTTTCTTCCACTCGAGCTACAAATATTTGACAACCTTTCCAGTAACATTTCTTCAGCTGCATGGATGAGATTTCCCTCACAACCACGGCTCTGGGAATTCCTTGAACTGTTACCTGAATTCATTCTTTGTTCAGGCAAGTAAACCTTTTGTTACAGCAGTCTAGAAGGGCATGGTGTTGTTCCAACCAGTCCATCCCAATTAAGCAATCATATGAGCCCAAAGGCAGAATGTTCAATTCAGCCTTAGTGCTCATTCCTTTCATGTCCACTGAACATGACTTAACCAATTCAGTGACCTTCCTCTTGGTTCTTGTGGCCAGCTGCACTAACCAAGTCCTCTCATGTTTACTTCTCATTAGATGCAAACTATCCACCACTCTAAGATCTATATAAATATGGCTAGTCCCTGAATCAATCATAATAACAAGTGGTCAGTTGTTGATTGTACCTTCCACTTCAATCACGTGCAAATGAAATTCTGCTTGTTTGTTGTCCAGGGCCGCATAGATCCTCGGCATTATGCTGCCCATATCCTCCACTGTTTCATCTTGCTGAACAGCATGGACAGTTCTTGCTTTGTCTTTTCTGTGGGGGCAGTCTCTATACCTATGATTCCCTTTACAACCCCAACACTCCATAGGTGGAGGTCTTGGCATCTGATCACTCCCTTCAACTTTACTGGGGTCTCTAAAGGATTACTGTCCCCTAGGGCCATTCTTGAAGAAGGGAGGCTTGTTTCCCTTCTGCCTCTGTTATTTCTTAAACCTCTTCTAGTCATCCCAAGCCTTCTGAAAGGTAGGCTTTTCTCTTTGTTGTTCGTATAAGCATTTCGCCCTTATTATTGCTTCTTCCATGGTCTTAGGATTATCATATTGAATCTTGTCACTCATGGAAGGTGGCAGTCCACTCAGATATCTCTGAATCTTGGCAGCCTCATCTTTGATGAATGGAACATACCTCAGTAATTCCAGAAAACTTCGTTCATACTCATCAATAGTCATGCTGCCCAACTTGAGTTCGAAGAACTCCTTCATCTTTCTGTCATAGTATCTTTTGGTTAGGTATTTCCTATCAAAATACCTCTTAAATTCCTTCCACATGACCTCCTTCTCTCTAATGTGTTGCATCTACACGAACTGATCCCACCACATGGATGATTTTCCTTTCAGTTGGTACATTGCAATTCTTCCTTCTGCATGGGCATAATAATTCTGCAGTTATAAGTATTTCTTCATGCCCAACAACCATGTCTCGGCATCTTCCTCCTTCTTATGTTCTCCATCTAAAGTTGAAGGTTTAATTTTGTTCATCTCTCCTTTCAATTCCTCCCTTCCAAATTTTCGATGTCTTCTGGTAGGGGACGGACTTGAACCACTGTATGTCTCCCTGTCAGAATGTCTTCGGGAGCGACTGAGATGTCGGCTACCACTTCTCAACCTACTTCTTCTTTCATGGGTTCTGCGACTCTCAGTCTTACTTGAGTCTCTTCCCTTCTCAAGTTTCCTCTCTATTCTTTCCAGGCTCTTCAAAACTTTCAAATTTAATTCTCCCTGTCGATCCCTGACATTCATGAGTTTTCGACTATCATCTCGACGAGCCTTGGCCTCTTTTTGCAAGCCTTCAATGATTTCCATTATGCGTACTTCCTTGTCCTTCTCTTTTCCATGCCCATTGGAGTTCGATCCTTCGACTCCCAGGTCAAAATCCTTTCCTTCCTGTTCATCCTCTATTTCGGGGGTAATTTACACTTTTCCCCAATCCATGCTCGACGTTGGTTAACTGGAGTTCTGACCTCCGTTGAACTCTGCACACGCACTCCGTGCAATTAAATTCAAGTTTGTTAGGCCATATAAACTCCATGAACATTCTACAACATTCATCACTAATACGAACAAGAAAAAGAAACATTTTGGTTCAAAGAGTTTTCCAATCTCTCGCTCGGCTCTGCAAAATTTTGGGACTTCGGAACTTTTGTTTTCATCTTTTCGGGACTTTTAGGCCTTCGGGTTTCCGTTACCCCGAGACTTAGGGTTTTCGGTACATGGAAGTTCACTATACAGTAGTGAACTCCTAATCCTTTTCACTTCCATCCTTGAAATCCAAAATTTCAGGTTTAATTACTCTCCGGGCCCACAACATAGTTGTTGCCCTTAGCTGTGATGGGGCATAGCGCATTCCGGAATATCCTCGTCACCTTTGGTGATGTCATCGGGGTATTGGGCTTCTAAAATGTCGATTCTCTCTAAATCCCGCTAGCCCTCCGGGATAGACTCATGGTCCACAAAACCTCCTCTGTATGACCATAGTCATACTGCCTATCAGGATTTTGGACTTTTCGATGCCGAAACACGAATGTCCTCAGGATTCACGAACTCCTGAACCTTGATTTCCCAATGGACGACCCTCCTATCGAGACCTTTCCCGAAGGTCTCGATCGCTGACACGAGTCCCCTTTAGATGGATGGTCTAGATCGCCTCTCGCGATTTCATGACTCTAACTGTCCTGACATCTCGTCTCCAAGACTCGCGAAACGCCGATCCCCGATGCCTTGGTTTGACTTTTCTATCGAGACTTTTCCCGATAGCTTGGACCTTCGCTACATGTCCCTTATGGATGGATGGTCCTGAGTAAATAGGGATTTCATGTATCATGATTTCCATCCTCCTGTGCATTATCCAAAGGGTTTTAAACCCCATGCAACTCTCCACAAATCCGACGACTGTCGGGTAACTTTCTCAAGATCTGATGGTCACAAGGGTTCGCCTACCCTCCTGAACAGATCCTAACGCTCCAACATTTTCGGGAGTGGAGTCCTCTCTCTCCCGGTGGACTTATACCACACTAACCGCGGTTTTAAGACTCCGCTATACCTCCTGAGCTTTTGAGAAACTCGTCAAGTAACTCCTTGACGTTCTGGAGCAAACCGGGGTCCGAAATTGGTCTTCCAGACCCAATTTCCCTTCGCTTTCTCAGTCCAAAGACCGCTCCACTGGCCCATCTAGGATCAGTGTCGAAACCTTGGCTCTCATACCAATTGTAACATCCCTAGCCATCACCAAGCCAGGCGACGCTACCGACATAACCTTAACATTTCATTTAATACTCTGGTACCCAAACTATAACACCCCTTTGCATGACACTACAATGTAGGTGTTACGAAAACGGAATAACAGGCATATTGATTCATAATCATTCGCATGCATTTAAAACAATTTAAATACATTCAACACAGAATATGCATATGGGTTACAGCCATAATTATCATTTGATAGCATTTCATATTAATTATTATACACAGCAATATACACAACAGAACACGTGATACATAAGCATATCAAAATACTTATCTTTTATAACAGTAACAGTGGTAGGTTCCACCAACCAAGTGTAGGCCTTCCACGAACCTCCTAGCCTTAGACCACACTGCTCATCAGCTCAGCAGTGGGTCACCCCCGAGCTGGGACTGAGCTCCACCCCGAGACAAGGAATCCTAGGGCTAGGCTGAGGTTACAGGGAAAACAACACTCAACAATAAGGAAGGGGTTCTCTCCTATGACTTCCCACGTTCACTGCCCATAGACCCTCATTCCCCACATGTATGTTCCACCCCAGGAGAATACACCTTCTCTGTCACCTGGACAGTCCTTCGGCTACTAATCTCCCTTGCCTTGGGTTACAGGACTAGGCCGAACTGGAAGTCTCCGAGCTCTGTGGAAGCTACAGGGATTCCTTCCAGGAGACCTCTCCTTCCTATGCGCACTCTCTCACCTGGAGGGAGTCACTCACAGGTCAACAAGACCCCACGCAGTCCAGCACTGCGTGGTCACAACAACCCATGGGAAAACAGATTCAAGCTTTCCAGCGGGTTCAACAATGGTGGATGGTATCACGGATTGGCTTCACGCAGAGGCTCAGCATTCAGACAAAGGTTATTTCGGCCTTTCGAAATCAACACATGGGCTTCTCCGCTCTCAAGGATGCACTAGGTGTTCTTTTGCATAGGTCAGGTTAATTTGTATGGCTCTGAGCCCGTACATGCTCAGACAGTCGGTTGGAATGGAGGACGAATCCCCCTCACGGCTCATGTTGGTCGTTTTATCTGCATGTGTCAGGGTTGACATTTGTCACCCATGGAACTGCATGTGTTCCATCAACCTGCATCCCCTTTGCATGCTTTCCCTTTCCAAAACTTAGGATAAATAGAAATGCACATGTCTCTTTTGAAATAATATTAAAATATTATTTCCCAGGCTTAAGCCCCCTAGGCTTATCCCCTAGGCTCAACACTTAGCCCCTTTCCCACCTTCCAGCCCCTAGTTCCTTGCTCACTCTGTGGACGCTCATTCCCCCTTCACTCATTCATCGTGGTCGGTCTGCACCTGGCGGTATTTATATTTTATTAAATTTTTTGCATACATACAAGTACAACAGTAGGCTCCTGGCCTTCAACACTTAGGCTCCCTGGCCTAACAAACACATAAGCCTTCAGCTTATAAAAACTTGGCTCACCAGCCTATAAAACATAGTTACAATTTCTTTCAAAACTTGTTTGCAATAGGGCTCGGCCTTGGGGACATTACATTTTCAATGCATTCTCTTGGGATATCAAACCTCTTTCCTAGGATA
Organism: Picea glauca; assembly: GCA_000966675.3. NCBI lineage: Eukaryota > Viridiplantae > Streptophyta > Pinopsida > Pinales > Pinaceae > Picea > Picea glauca. The sequence continues at coordinate 433,310 of JZKD02S0044504.1, forward strand.
CAATACAAATTGACCATGAAAATATCAATGCTAGAATCTATAGGGATTCTCAATTGTAAATGGAGTTCTCATACACAACATTCTCACACGCTATTGGAAATTTCCCAATAGAATTACATTCAGGAAACCTAATCCCTCTTAAATACTTATCTCCCTACCCTTGTATCTTGAATCATGCTAGAATAATTAACAGAATGATGGATAACTCCCCAATACTAAGGATTAAGTACTCATGGCTCCAACTAGCCACTTGTCACTATAGGAAATCTTCCAAACTACCTTGGCTCACAACCCAAACTTGATACACCTTTAACTAAGGTTAAGGTAAAAAAACTTTGGGTTGTAATAAAAATATATATTTTTTGTCATTGGTCTCTTTGAGCCCTCTTTATCCCCCTCCTGTACCTTTCTCTCTCTGAATCATAACCACCCATCATTTTAGTACCCCTTGCCTTGCATCCAACGATGCATATTTTTTGTATTAATAACTTTGGTGTTCATCATTTACATTGCTTATCCCTCAACCATATTGTTCAGCTCATAAACTAAATCACATATAGACATTACATTTCTAGGGATCAAAATCAGAGTGTTACATTCCCCTCCCCCTTATATTTTCACTATCCTTAGTAAACATCACTATATAGGTTTACTTATACGTACATATTTTTACATCAAAATATTTGTTACGAGGAAAATCTCTCTATGGATAGGGGTAAATCACAACAGACAGAAATGACTACAGAAATCAACTCTAAACTCAAGTATGCTATATAAAAAAATATTCTATCAAGATAAGATAAAATGCCTACCTCATCCAAATGTTCGATGAAGTCCATCGTTGATCACTTGACTCAAAGAAATACAACTACAACTAGTCCTCAACAACCAAGAAACACAAGCATATGGTGATAATATATAATGTTAGCACATTTAATAGAATAATCCATCAATATTCATCACAAATATTCCCATGGAATAACAATTCATATATTTGAAAGATATTAATTGGATGAGAAAAGAGTATTTCTATTGAAATGTAATCAACATAAGTGAATGAATTACAAAATCCCATGTCGGCACGGTTCAGAACAGAGAAACTAAGTTCCTTCCAGCTGGGCCTCCACCACTTCAATCCTTGCTGGCAGCAGGTTGAAGTGGAAAGAAGGATGATCGTGGGGAAAGAAAGTGTGCAGAAACTAAAGTAACAGCTGGAGGAAAACACAACATGCGCATGCAAGAAGGCATGCACAAAGAAAGCGAAAACTGGAAGGAAGAACAACATGCGCGCATGGGAGGAAGACCTAATGTCACTAGGGTTAGGGTTTTGGTAATATATTGTAAACGGATGAAGAGCCGGAAAGACATAAATATAGATACGTAGGTATCATAGGGGGTTCCTTCTTGTTAGTTCGGTTTTGCATTGTTACATCATAGATATGCACGAATCGATGCGAATTGTAATGTTGTTATGTACTATTTTGTAAGATGTTGAGCTAGAGGATAGGAGAGAAGGAATATCTGAGGGTTAGAGCATAGGCTGAGGATCCTGGTGTGATGTAATTCGCCTCATATATATCTTACCCATCTGAGGATAATTATAAGCGTGCGGCGTCAAATATGCATAACTACCATAAGAAAATAACCAAGAGCCAAATCTTTGTGGATGTATCCCAGGAGGGGGTGAACCACGATAACATATGTGTAATGGGATGAATACATGCAGATCTTTACCATCTTTTCAGTAGTTATTTGTTATTCTTAATGAATGAATGAGTTGTTACATTGCTTTCTTAATTATTGTTACGATATTTAGGGAATAAGTCAAGAATAACAGTAGGTTGCAATCACAAGTTATAATAAATGGTCCAGAATATAGATCCCATATCTTGCGCTCAATCCTAGGTTGTAAACACATGAGTCTTACAACCACCCGTTAAATCTATCTTGGGTGATATTGTGCGGCACATTCTATGTGCTACTGTGTTTCCTTTTGGTTTACCAGGAGGTCCAATATTTTTTGAAGGCTTTTGTTGGAAAATCAAAAGACATGAACCCACAGTCAATAAATCAGATGATAGAGTAAGACCGGTAATTAGTAACCAATAAATGGTTATGTTGTCATTGGAAGGAACAAAGGAGGATTGAGTATATGAGATAGGAGGAGCGAGAAACAAGCAAAGAAAATAAGAGAGAAATGAGCCATTATAAGGGGATGTTGAGACCGTGGAACCCCACAAAAGAAGAAATCAAAACTTGGTTGAGAACCAAAGAGATATAGTTTCCACGGAAATACAATAGAAACCCTAGAATCACACCTCGCAAATATCTGGAAAAATACATGTTTATTGATTTACACGAAGTCTTTTTCTATGATTTTCCGCATCTACTGCAAGAGTGGATACTAATGTTGAAGGATAACCATGCGACAAACTGGATATGCCAACTATATTAGACCCCAATATAGATTGGGCAGTTATAGCAGGTGAACAACAAATTTTCCCACGTATTGGAATTTTGGCTTGTCAGTATTTTGGCAGGCTTCATAACAGAGTTTTTCATGGACACAACGAACTCATACAATGCAACGAAGAAATAATTTCTACACAGACCTCAAGGAAGGTACATTCAATCCTTGTATACTTCTATTAAGATATTGTTATATAGAAAAAGGGTAATGACAATGGAATCAGACAACTAAACTTCCTTGCGTGCATGGTGGAAGGGGGGAAGCACTAACAAAGTGAGGATAAATGGAAGGAGGGAAGGATAAAGTCAAGAAGGATGAGGAACCCTTGGACCCGATCATGATGGACGACGACCAGCTCAAGTGGATCTTGGCATCAACAGGAAAGACGCATAGCAGAGCACCCTACCAATAGAAGGTGAACACCAAGAAGAGAGCTATAGCCACGAGGGAAGTCTTGGCGAGTGATGAGGAAGAGGTAGATGATCTATGGACTGTGGAGAAGATTGAGGAAATCATGCATGAAACATACGAGAGGAAAATGAGAGGCCCAAGAATGGGAGAGGAAACCTTCCTATCCATATTAATGTCAGTGTGGAACCCATAAACCCATGTGCAACTAATACACCAAAGGGAAAACCACCATTTAGACAACTGCAGTTTGGAGGAAGTCTAACAGCAGGAAGTACATCTACACAAGGAACAACAACTAGAGAAGCCAGTTCAAGCAGCACTAGTCAAGTATCTACACCGCATAGAGGATGTAGTAGTTCAGTATTTAGAATGGTAGGACACAATCCTACCATCAGGTTACCATAAATTCAGGGAGAAGAAGCAGAAGACCCTGAGAAGCACTTGTTTATTTGTGCAAAGATCTAGGAATAAAAATAGATCACTGATGAAGATACCAAGCTCGTGCAGCTAGCTATTATGCTAAGAGACCGCGTACTAGACTGGTACATGAGTCTAGACACAAATAGTGCCCCTGGAACGACCAGGACACTGGAAGACATTAAGAAGTTATTGATTAATGAGTTCCAGAAGCCAAGTTCAGAGGACCAATGCATGAATGAGATGATCGAAATAAGATAGAAACCAGGAGAGTTTGTATGGGATATTGACCAGATATTCAAGTGACTGAAGCGAAAGTTAAAATACCTCATGACCGATATGCATCATTGGCACCTATTTTTCAATTCACTACTCCCACACTTAAAATACCCTTTACGACAACAAAAATTTCAAATGCAGGCAGAGGCTCTGAAGGTAGCCTTGCAACTGGAAGAAAACCAGTACCAATAGACAGACCCAACTATCGAAGAACTGAAGGAGGATTTGAAGAATCTCATGTTCTAGATGAACTAGAACAAGAACAAGGACAAACAAGAAGTCGTTTGGTGTACCACGTGTAGGATGAAAGGACACCAAAAGAAAAAATTCCCAACATTCACATAGTATATGGCAGCATGAATGTCGAATCCATTACCAACGGGAGGACTATGGTGCGAAATATGCAAGAAACTAGGTCACAACCCTTATCACTGCACGATGATGTAGAAATACCAGACAATTCTAAAGACTTCATATTGCAGCTTTTGCAAGTCAGTGGGCCACGATGATAAAGATTGCAAACCTATGGAGTTGATGCAAGAAAGGGCAACAGATGCATATAAGATACAGGCTGAAATGATGACTGGGAAAGAAACACCACAGTTCAATCAAGCCCCAATGCCATACAACATTGCGCAACAATAGTATAATACTGTGCAGCAACCCTACAATAACACACAGTCGCAGTACAACCTGGTACAGCCTCAGTACAATACCACATAGTATAATCAGGAACCTCAGTATAACACACCGAGAGGTGATCGTGCAAGATACAGAGGAGGAGGATGAGCTAGAGGAGGTTTCAGATGAGGTAGAGGACTAGTCACATGTCACAATTGTCAGCAACCGGGACATTATGAAAGGGAATGCCCACTTCCACCAGCAACTTGTATGTATTGTTGCGCATCGGACCACGATACAGAGGAATGTCTGACACTAGTAGTGAAGATTCAGGAAATGAGTTACTAGAACGATTAGAATGTTTAGTGGATTTTATCCAAAGCAAGGGATGAAGGACAGAATATCAACATAGTTAATCGTGGAGGAGATAAAATAGGCACTGACGCAGTTCGACAGGAACCAACGCAGAACCAATGGGTAAAGAAGAACACTGAACCAAAAAATAATTTCGATGCGCAAAAGGAAAAGGATAACTTTAAGGAGGCTAGACAAGAATTTCAGAAGGAGGACACAACGTTGACTTCAACTGTGCAGCCACACAAGGAAGCACCAGAATATGATATGCCTCCATCATTGGATCATAATAACAAAATGCATCCCACGAGACAAGTAAGTAAAATCAAAGGCCTTTTGAAATCATGTGTAAAAGTATTAATTGATCCATCATCTGCGAAAATATTGAAAAACATCCTAGAAAGGTGTAGCAGTGAGACAAGAGGAAAGATAGAACCTAAAATAATTAATCACCTGCACACAAAAAGAAGAACAAGTAGGGAATTTAGACTGAATGCTAACATTGGAGATTTCAATATGGGAGACAATATACTGGATCTAGGATCCGAAGTGAATGTATTACCAAATAAGACATGGCAATGCATGGGAGAGCCAACATTAGGATACTCACATGTTCAATTGAAACTAGAAAACCAACATAGAGTCCTACCAATAGGTAAACTTAAAGGAGTAACAGTAGATCTTGATGGAGTGTGCACTAAAGAAGATTTCGAAGTCATTGGAATAGTGGACGACACAACACCTTACCCGACATTGCTTGGTCTAGATTGGGTGTTTGACAACCAGGCCATAATCAATTTGAAGACCAGGAAAATGACATTTGAGTCCGGGGAATATAGGGTCATCACGCCATTAGACCCATCAGAAGGGGAGAGGTTTGTAGAACCTACTTGCCTAGATTTAGAGGAAATCAGCCAGTTGTACAGAACAACTGCGTGCGATGAGGATTACATAACCCAAGACACTTCATGCACAATAGACTCAAACATTGGTTTAGAGAACTAGAAGCAGAGGCTACATGAAGTATCCACATGAAGATGTGCAAGAATAGACCGTGCAGTAAGATTGGGAAACATTCTTGACACAGTACGAAGACGTAGTGTTAGAGAACCAGAGACTGATAGCACTTGACTTAGAACAAAATTCCACACCGAAAAGATGGTGGAGCGCACACAAAGAGACAATCACGGACTGGTACCAATGTAAGTGGTTATTGCGCATAAGGTTCCGCGCAGAAGAGAAAAACAACAAACAACATAAATATGAAGGACACGGAGCACCAAGGGAACACTTGGAGGTGTGTAGAATGCTGTGGAAAATGACACCACCAGAGGAATGGCATCATCACTTTATACATACTCTAGAGGGCATACCAGCGAATTGGTATATGGACCAGGAATTGCGGAAAGGAACTACGACATGGATGACGTTGCGAAAAAATTTCACATTCACTTTCTCATTCAAGCATGAGAACCCCAACATAGATGCAGCCCTTAAATGGATCAAAGGACTAATATTTCTCAAAGAACCAGAAATAGAATTTATCACATAAGAGAAACATCGGAATAAATAGACAGTCAAGGAACTGTTGTCATGTTACCATGTACAGGAGGAAGCACCAGACGAAGACGATCTACGCGATATTTAGATCGAAGAAGTAGAAGGAAAAAGAGATGTGGAGGTCCCAACCATCGAATCAGAAGTCATTTCTTCCCCAATCAAGATAAACAAAGTTATAATCGGGACAACGGAGCAGTCCAAAATGGCCAACATTGGAGATTACTGGGATGAGAAAACAATAGAAAGTATCACAGAGTTGTGATGCGAATACAGTGATCTCTTTCCCACAACATTCACAAAGATTAAGGGTATAGCCGGAGAATTGGGAGAAATGGAGATACCAATCAGACCTAAAGCAAGACCTATTAGACAACGACCCTACAAAATGAACCCTATATATAAACAGAAAGTTAATGATGAGATCGACAGGATTCTCGAAGCCGACATCATAGAACCAGTTGAGGAGTCATAATGGATAAGCCCAATGGTAGTACATGATCCGGATTATTTTCGGCACGAAATGAGAGCGGAGATATAATAAAGAATTGCACAGAAATATTGCAGATATTCGATAATATAACAGAAATGTATCAGAGATGCAACCATAA
>JZKD02S0044504.1:450780-470003 GCA_000966675.3 Picea glauca
ATTATACCTCCTAGTCTCCTATATATACCAAGGAGACATTTTTATTTTGAATAATCTTGTACTTGAACATTTAAGTGGGGTAAAAGGAGGTTTCCCCCTCGAAGAGGCTTATTATTTGAAAATATCTCTTTTTAAATGCGTTGAGTACTTTTTATGAGGTTTTTCTATGCTATATTGATATTTGGTTCTTAGCAAAAGCTAATGGCACAACGCCAAATCCGACAGCAACAGTGGAGCCAGATGGATCTCAAACGACCATATCAGAACACCCATTAGGGGAGACCACAGACGTTGTCTCGACTTGGCTAGAATGGAATACAAAGGGACAATCAAAATTCGTTGGAACTTTGATCCAGCCACTGCAGTTGAAGGACAAGATACATATACCAAGTTCACCCGACAAGAAACCTACAGCTGAAATTTTTCTACCACACATACCAGTTGGGGTATAGGTAGGACCAGAGCTACTGGGTCACGTAGGGAAGCTCAAATACTCATACCATGATGTAGAAAATGAATCCAAGTTCTTGGAACTTGCGCAGAGGGTCTTTATACAGACCATAGGAACAATTCATCTTGGAGAACCGATTAACCAACCATACCAGTGGGAAACTGAGCTGAAGAAAACAGGAATCTTAGGTCTATTGAACCTACAACATTTTGGCAGAGTCCAAAATGCAACAACATGTGTCAAGAAGCTGTTATAAATCACACATGGAGGGGACATATGGCTGGACAAACCCGTCCCCATAACTGTTGAGTTTATTTCCCAAATAATAAGCTTAACAATTCGGGGTATGGATACTGCATTGGTTCTGGAGGACAAATCCAAGGATAAAGTGTTGGAGGAAGAAATGAAGAAGAAGTATGGCACCTACAAAGGGATGAGAGGAATCATCATCAAACGGATCAACAATGCGACCACATAATTGGGCGCAAAAATCTTATCCTGCAAGTTGCTAAGAAAATTCTGCAGGGAGGAAGTACCAGCTGCAGTCATTGTAGTTGCATCCCAGTGCACAGAAGGCACCTCAATGAGTTGGGCGTCATACTTACTGAAATTGTTCCTAGAGTACTGCAAGGATGCGCAAGACCTAGGCACAAAGTTCCACTACTCATGGATGATTACTTTAATAGCCTTCATAGAATGGCAAGAACCAGGATATGTAGTTTTATGTACCAGACCACAGCCAGCGGGAGAGAGGTATCTATTTCTAAAAGCATGGCCGAACGCTAGTCATAAGAGGGATAATGGGATCATATTTGAAGCATACCTATGAGACATACAGGAAGCCATCAATTGATTGTGGATAATAAAACCCGAGGATGTCGTGCGATATGTGGATGTCACCAATTTCCAGGCCACATGACAAGTAATGTGGACACAGGAATGACAGGATCCAGATAAACAATGGCTATAGGTGCGCTACTTCATTATAGAGGGCGATATCAGTATGGTCATCAACTAATGGCCCGACGAATGGAATATTCCATCCATCACCCAGGAAGTGACGGAAAGAACAACAGAAGGACATGCAGAGCAAGGGGGAATGTAGCCTCTGGAAATACAAGTGCCCAAGCTACCAATAACGGGCCAAGGAAAGCTGACACAGATAGACGAAGAACCAAAGAAGAAAGAAACCCAGAAGGAGAATAAGAAAAATATACATCCAACCAAGGAACAACAGAAACAGACTGAGGGAGCATAGGAGACCGCCTCAAATCTGAACACACAAGAACCAGGGGGAAATAAGAGACCAACCATGTAGGAAGGAGGCGCGCACAAGAAGTCAAAGGCACAATGAGCACCTCCATAATACACTATTATGGGGGATGATGGGTACATGATCACTAGAATGGTCCAGGATTTTCTAGCCAAGGACTTTGACCATGCAACACATCATAGGGACAAACTACAAAAAGAGATGGCAGAAATGGGACAGTTCCTTATGAAATTCAGGGAAGCACAAATAGCAGGCAACAACAGGAGCATATAGCCACCAGCACCAAAGATCGACGAAAGAGTGGAGGTAGAAGAACAAGATCTAGTCCACTCATTACCACATGCAAATGCAATGTTCTACATCACACCTAGCATGTTGTGCATGGATGAAATCGTGGGGCAGGCATCCTTGAAGGATTTAAACCACATCCAATTGGTATTGACGTGGGTGCCATCAAGGTCACTACACAAGTTGCAGGTTAGCGTCGACCATGAGGAACAGTCTCGCGCACACAAAAACTTAGTCGAATTAGAGAAATCAACAAAGAAGCGGGAGGCACTGGAAAAAGTTTGTGAACATGACAAGTTCAAAAATTAGCAGGAAAAGGAATGTAGGAATGAAGAGTAGGAGGATTTTTTAAGAAACTTCCAAACATCTCACAAGGGAATGAACTTCCAGTAGAAGAAAATATTGATCTGATTGCGCAGGCCATCGAGTAATATTAGAAGGAGATCGAGAATATCTGAGAACATCTCATACCCACCACTTCACCGGTAGTGACGGAGAAAAGGAAGCAGGATGAAACAACGTAGCTGCAGGAGATAGAGAAGCAAGTTAGCATAGCAACTGAATTATTCGATAAAGAAGAACAACTTTGGACAAGGTTGGTGGAAGATCCATAGGTCCAATGGTGGGACAAGGAAGAGAAAAGGATCAATGCAGCGATCCAAGAGCTCAAGCAGAAGCAGAAGACCATACCAATCCCAGAACATGTCAAAGGGGCATAAGAGATTAAGAATTTGTAGGCAGAGCTAATTTCTATGCAAACCCAGAAATAGGAGCGTCATGATCAAATGGAGAAATTATAGGAGAAAGTAGCAGAAGTACTGGCACATGAAGAGGAAGATAAGACACATATAGCACAGACACAGGAAGAATGTGCAGGATTGTTGAGCAACGAAGTGGCATTCCAGGTAGTGGACATAATCAAGGATAAGACTTCACAAGAACTGACACAAATAGTAGAGCTCAAGGAAAAGTTCCAGATGATCACCAAGGAGATCGAGGAAGCTTAGAAGGATTAGCTTGCTAGGAATGAGACACACCTCAGTGTTGGGGGTCTATTGGCAATAGGCCAAAGTGGAAAGAAGGACGATTGTGGGGAAAGAAATCATGCAGAAACTAAAGTAACAGCTGGAGGAAAACACAACACGTGCGCATGCAAGAAGGCGTGCGCAAGGAAAGCGACAGCTGGAAGGAAGAAAAACACTCATGCATGGGAGGAAGACCTAATGTCGGTAGGGTTAGGGTTTTGGTAATATATTGTAAATGATTGAAGAGACCAAAATATATAAATATAGATACGTAGGTATCATAGGGGGTTCCTTCTTGTTATTTCGGTTTTTCATTGTTACATCATAGATATGCATGAGTTGATGCGAATTGTAATGTTGTTATGTACTATTTTGTAAGTTGTTGAGCTAGAGGAGAGGAGAGAAGGAAGATTTGAGGGTTATATCACAGGATGAGGAGCCTGGTGCGATCTAGTTTGCCTCATATAGATCTTACCCATCTGAGGTGAATTGTAAGCGCGCAACATCGGATATGCAGAACTACCATAATGAAAAAGCCAAGAGCCAAATTGTTTTGAACATAGCCTGGGAAGGGGGTGAACCACGGTAACATCTGTGTAATGGGATGAATGCATGCATATATTTACTGTCTTTTCAGTAGTTATTTGTTATGCTTAATGAATGAATGAGTTGTTACATTGCTTGCTTAATTATTGTTGCGATGTTGAGGGAATAAGTCATGAATAAAAGTATGTTGCAATCACAAGTTATAATAAATGGTCTATAATACAGATCCCATATCTTGCACTCAATCCTAGGCTGTAAAAACACGAGTCTTACAACCACCCATTAAAGCTATCTCAGGTGAGACTGGGTGGCACATTATGCATGTTGTTGCGTTGCCTTCTGGTTTACCAGGAGGTTCGATAGTTTTAGAGGCTTTTGTTGGAAACCCGAAATACAGGAACCTAGGGTCAATAACTCATATGATAGAGTAAGACCAGTAATTAGTAACCAACAATCCTCCACCACAGGAAATCTCATATAAGAGAGACAATGAGGTTCTAAATCAAGTAGGTAAGAGCTTGGGGGATGCGCAATGTGTTCAGACTTAAAGGACAAAGGGATGCAAACTCAATATGAAGTGAACAATTTCTCCAAAGTAAATTTGCTCTCAAAGTCGAATTCTTGTCCTCTTTTCCATAGCTTGGACTTGGCCCATTTGTAATCTTCAAGTGGAATTGAAGGGTCAATTCGGAACGTTTCCATTATATGGAAGGTAAAGGATCATGGATCTCGTGACGTGACATGGAAACCCGACACCATTTTTTAATTTTTGGCACAAATCCCAATGTATGCAGGCTATAGTGGTGCAACCTGCATATATTCATGTCCTACTATAGGTATGGCATGTATATGTGGAAAAATATTTTTTTTATCTCTGGGATTTGCAAAAGGGAACTTCAAATCTGCGTAGGGAAATGGAAAAATTCCCTCTATTAAAGTTTGCATAGGGTGAGGAAAATATTTCTATAACAGATGCCCCCAAATGTGTGAGATCACAGGAGTATTTACGATGGAAAAAATACATTATAAGACCCAGAAGTGGATTAATGGGGACCTAGATGGAAGGATTAGTTTCTCATTACAATATGTACTGAGTTTTCACACATGACTGCCAATTTGAATTACACTACAGATCCATGTGAAAATACAACAAACAAGTTTTTTATGGCCATGATTAGGCAATACAAAGGTGGTTACATGCCAAAGGTTTTCATAGTCATGAACAAGGCCTAGTAAAACCAGTCTCAAAATCAATCTAAAGATATCTGTATACAATGGAGTACAATATGATCTCCCATGATCACGAAAGTCACATAGGTATTAGTCTAATGAAAGAGATCAATAACTCAAGGAACTTGTGAATATAAACTGATGTCTTCAAGTCTTCTACACAATCTGCCAAAGGTACAAGTCTACATCATATGAATAAAGGAGTTGAGGTAGAAGACAATGAGATTTCATTTGATTACCATTCATTGAGGTATACCATTAACAAATGCAAGACAACCTACAGATAATGCAAGTAGGTATCAAGGCACCAAGTACATTCTTACAAGTGTGAATAAAGGATTCGGGGTCGAACACCTAAATAATCCATCGATCAGGGATGATTTTAAGGATGGAAATTTATTTTAAAATGTAGAAACCTAGGCAAATCTTAGTAATCCTTCATATGCCAACTATAAATGTTTGGCGATATTTTTGTAAAAATATTCAAATTTCTAAGGATTTTATATAGTTTGTATAAAATTTTGGCGATTTTTAAGGTAAAATAATTTTATCCTATAGAATTTGGGCAAATCGTTTTTAGAATAGCGAATCTCTTTTTAGGAAAAACCATGGAAAATTAGCCCATGAGCTAAATTTATCCCCCAAAATCATCCTTGCCATCGATCATGAGACATTGATGTATTTCCAACTATCGATGGCAAGAGAACATGCCACTAATGACTGCAAGCCTCTAGGTACTCATAGGACTCTAGGTTTCATCTCCAAAATAGATAAGATAAAGTTGATGGAAGGAGACCCACTGAAAGGAGAGAAGTAAGGCATCTCTCATCATTCAACATGAGGTACAAAGAAGGAGATTTATGATTTGGAGGAAATCGGACAAAGAAAATGTTCACGAACCAACAAACCTATATGTCTTCTGTGTGTGCCAGGTGCAAGCAGTACACGAAAAAGACCCTTTGAATAGAAGCCAATGAGGAAAACTACTAAAAAAGGCGAGGAAACCACCAATAAGGATAATTTCATCCAAGACACTACAAAAATATCAATGTGTGAATAGATGTCTTGTTGTCAAACACAAGGGAAACCACCTAGTCAGGGACCAATGATCAAATGTCGATTGTTGAGTTTAAGGTTACCTACCAATGAGGAAAGTAGGACCAGGGTGCACAATAGGACTACAACTTCATGTGATTCTGAGACACATTGAGAGTATGGAAGACATGCAAATTTAAGATTTATGAGGAATGGTCGACATAGGTTGATATACATCCTTTGAACAAGAGCATGAGACATATGGAATACACTGGCAACATAGAATCAATGATGAAACTTTGAGATGTAGGAGGAATCAATCAAACTCTCCATAGGGACTGGAAGAGTAACCAGTCAGGGGAGTAAACTCTATGTAATGAGCTCATCTTCCTAAGGTCATGGTAAATCCAAAATTTTGATAACAAATGGACTCAAAGGCAACATGATTTATGACAATATAATATAGTATTCCCTTCCCGTGCATTTTTTTTTTATTTTTCATAGTCAAATGAATGATATGATACAGAGGAGGAAACGAGTGTCGCAAGTAAGAAAAAATAGTTCCATAAGTGGAACATACAAATGCTCAATGCAAGAAGGTGCATGCGGGAGATGGACACTAGGGGGAATGTTTCCTCCTGGGTATAGGGTGTCAAGCTGTAAAGGATATAAACAAGGCTCTTCTTGGTTGAGGATGCAAACTGCCGAGGTGAATGACTTATAACGCAAAAGTGAGAATAGGAAATAGGCTCAATACTGCAAGCAGGGGCATGAGATGCAATTACAACTTAACGCTAAAAAATGTCCTTTTTTGTAATCTTAGTCTACTTGGTTTGAAAAAGGGATAAACTTGCACAAAACATGCATCCTTTCAAATCCAATTTACGAGTGTTAAAGAGACAAGTTCACTCGGAAATATTTTCTCTTTTTGAATATGAGTCGGAAAAGAGATTAAATCAAACTTGCTTGGGATTCCTCTAGGTATAGGTCAGCATGTTTATGAGTAAAAAATGAGGTTTGACATAAAATCACGTGTTATCTATAAGGGATTCCCGGTCCTACAAAAAAAATATCTGCATGGGCACCGAATGAAGCAAAGGATCTAATTAGGGTACCCATGTTTGATAAGTCTCTACAATTCAATAATGACACTTCTAGTTTCAGATAGAAGGTTTTGTGTTGCTATAAAATGGGTTCATACCTAAGGCATATGAGTGAGAGTCATAGGACGATGCAAATGTGTATGATGGAATGGATACCTATCCTATATGTTGGGTAATGAAAATACCTATCCAAAGTTATGAAAGGGCGACATGGCACTGAAAACTGCAAGAATCCCTAGATAAAAATACAAAAACCAAATGAATCCGCTGTCGTATTAGTCCATTAGGAAAAAATATTGTCCGAAACTATGCAAAGTGGGTAAAATTTTTCAATAAATAGTAAAAAAAAACAAATTTACTATACCATGGTCCATTTGTATTTTTTACCCAAATAGTGGATTTTGGACCAAATTACCTCCAAACTTCAATTAGTGATTGTGGGAGATACGAGTGATGAAATCGACGATCGTTTTGACCAGGTAACTTATATTCCCCTCCTCTTTGTTTTCAATGAATTAGATTTTGTAATTAGGTTCCATTTTTTAAGTTATTTGGGGTACAAATTGAAACTTTAGGTGTACGTGGGCTACAATTCATCGGGTCACGTATACGCATGCTTATTCGCAATTGTTTAAAATACAACCAACATATAGTCATCCCTATACAGGACTGTGAACAATACAACCTACGTATATGTCTGTAAACAATGTTTTTTAGTGGTTGCTAACTCAAAAAAGGCTTTGTTTCTTGCAGGATGGTGCTAGAGTGGAGGGAAAAGAGAACATGAGAAGGTATATGATGCAATGGAGAGAGATCCAAGGGCGCAAATGGCCTTGAAAATATGAAGGCTATATAAGTTTTGGGCTCCCAAAGGTATGAGGGACCAAGTGATATTGATACAATTCCTCATGGATTACCAAGATCCAAATAGTGAAAGATTCAACCTTGATGGAAAACCATTAAGGATTGAAGTCGATGACATTTATTTCTTGACGGGATTGTCACGTCGGGGTGAGGTGGTCAACCTCAAAGCCCGGGGAGATGGGAGCGCTATGAAAATCGAGGAATACATAGATTCGAGAATGTCGGGATTCAACTCCCCATTAGAGCGATAAACAATCTTAGCCTCAATATTGTTGTCCTCGTTTTGACAGGGATCACAGGATTGACCTCTTTGCACCAAGCATCGAGACCACTTATGTTCTACTCGGTGGAGTGCTTGAGACCCACAGTGTATGACTAGTGCATCTCAATTATAGATAACTAACATGAAGATCCAATTGAAAGAATGCAAACATGGTAGTAAAAGGAACTTCAGGTTCACTTCTATCTTGTGTAGTTTTTTCTTCGAGAGGGTTCTAGGCTTGGGACCTAGAGTTGAGATTATTCCGCGTGGACCTCGCGATCCAGCCATGGCATGGTGGACTGAGTTGATGAGGTGACAAGGGGGAGGTTGATCCATATTTATGCAGGAACACAACATAATACACAAATAACCATGAATACAAAGATGTGGCGGAAATAACACTTCATTTCATTAATATCAAAGAACTGAGATTTGTTTACAGACAATAGAAATAAACTAGCGAGGGCACTGGTAGCTTATCTCTGAGGAGAGATGCAGCAGTTACAGGCCTTTGAATTTTGTGTTCCAATGAGTCTTGAAGGCCTATCTATTATTGAGAAACAATAGAAACCCTAAACACCCAAAAACCTAACCCTAGGAAATGAAACGCCAGAATATGGGCCCAGTCGGGGTAAATTGGTACATCAATTTCTTAGGGTTGTATCTTTGGCATACTATCTTCGTTTGATGCATATGATACATCGTTAGAAATATCTATTCGAGGACTACAATTGTTGGAAAAAAATATTAGATATCGTTACGGTATTTTCTGATCGGTAGATGCTCAAAAAACGTCGTTTAGGGCCTCAAAACAACTCTGGAAGTTCAAGACCCAAAAAACTGCCAAAAATAGTAAATTGTGCTACAATTAAGGAAACTGAAAAACTGAAAGAAACAATGGTGGGGGTCCAAGTGGAATAGGAAGGTGGCCACAAATATCCACCTGGATCATTCCTTCCCCCTTAGGAAGCAATGGTCCCCACTGCATTGAGTTCCTCCATGAGATGAGGAAACTTCTATTGAACTTGGTCCCTGGTGAGCCACTTGCCCTAGTGAAGAAGTTGGCCTGCTCTGACAACTCGATATAGATGGATCCTCTATTGGCGGGTGTTCTTTATTTGTGTGTCCATAATCTGATCAGTTGTGGCTTGTTCCGTGCAGTCTAGGTTTAGTTCTATTGGTGTGAGTTGTTCTGCCATGTTGGATGTGTCCAGTAAAGGTGGAAAGTAAGGTCGAAGGAGGTCCACATTGAACACTAGGTGAAAAACAAGGAATGGTGGGCTAATTCATTCAAAGGAATTGTCCCCTACAACCTTTGTGATGGTGTATGGCCATATCAGAGCAGGTGAAGCTTACGGTGGGGTCTAGTGAGGAGCTCCTTCTTCAAATGTAGCCACACTTTGTTGCCCACCTAGAAGTTGTGTTGCACCCGTTGTTGATCATGTCATTTCTTTTACTTAGCATTGGTTTTGTCCAATATTCCATGAACCTGTTGGAGAATGTGATGAATGCACTCAATGAAGTTGTTCGCCTTGGCATCTTCAGACTGGACATGAGCCGAATCATCCTGAGTAGCAACACATGGTATGGCTACATCAATGGAACATATTGGTTGGAATCCCAAGCCCACCTGAAAGAGGTTGTGGTCGGTTGAGTTGTGGAGGGCTCATTTATAGCTATGTTGTACATAGGGAAGGATCTCATCCCATGTGCATGGATGCTTTGATTTGTACATGCGCAAAATGTGTATGATCATCATGTTGATGACCTCTGTCTAGCCATCAGTTTGGGGATGGAAAGTTGTGGACTTGGTGAGCTTGGTGTCTAGAATTAACCAGAGGTTGTACCAAAATGTACTGAGGAACCTACTATCCCAATATGAGATGATAGGATGTGGGATCCCAAAGTGTACCCACACTCGTTCAAAGAAGAGTTTAACAGTGGCTTCTGCTATGATATTCTTCTTGCAGGCCGCCACAATGGCCATATTTGAGAATTTGTCAATGACCACGAAAACACAGTCATTTCCATTCTTAGTAGAAATAAGGCCTGACATGTAATCCATGGATATGGATTCCCAAGGTTGACTAGGGGTAGGCAGTGGAGTATAGAGGCCTGTTGACGGGCGAAATCGATCGTCCGTCAACTGAGAGAGTGGAACTGGTCCGGGGTTGTCTAATAACCCAAGCTGTTTGGAATGAACCACCCTGACGGGTTTAGCGGCTCTGTTAGCCGATCTAAGGTCCTAAGAAAACAAAAAGAAAAACTAATCTAAACTAACTAAAACTAAATAAAACAAACTAACTGAAACTAAATAAAACAAACTAAACTAACTAATCTAATTAAAACTAAACAAACTAATCTACTATTTCTATTTATACAAACTACTAACTAATATTGTACTAACTCTAACTACTAATTAAAATATAACTTATTCACAATATTCACAAAATACAGATTTAAATAAAACTTGGAAAACTCATTAGCTTTCTGTCCTAAGACAGAGAAAGATATTTTTGTTGATTTTATGATTTTATGAACAAGAAATAAAACTTACTGAAATTAAACAATCTAATATACTAACTACACATATATCTAACTAAAATACTAACAAATATACTAAACAAATAGACAACAAACTGACCTAGAAACGCTCCAGATTTGTCCTGTGTGTGATGACTGTTCTAGCAGATCGGAGGAAGGAAACTCGCACCGAATAATCCAGAAGCTTATCGTAAACGATATGATGCAATGCTCTTTGAGTTGATTTACAGGACAAACAAGACATAAAAATCCTGACAATTATATTATTTATAAATCTCCACAATTAGGTAAACCTGTTATGCAAAGACTTATACAGAATAATCCAATTGATGAAGAAGAGAAATATGTCATTCATAAACTGAATCAAGTAATCACTATGTTTTTAAATAATGGAAGAAATTAGACATGGATCATATTAATTAACTTATATCGTTTGCAAGAGACTAAGATAGATAAAGTAGTCATTAATCAGATGCAAACAGATAACATAAACGTGAAACAAAATATTGATATTATGAAAAGCTAAAGCTGTAGCAGAACATCAACTTCTGTCTCAGTTTGTATTAAAATTCCATATCCTTATTCTCCCACGAATGAGGATCATGCTTATTACAAAACTAATAAGTATTTATAAGCTTTTCCACAGGGTAAAACCTCCATGTGGAAGTTATCAAACTGTTTACATAATCTGGGAAGATATCCCAAAGTTGTCTAAACTAGGAGACTAAAATAAAAATAAAACATCTAAAATCCTCTAAACTGTCCATCAAATCCCATGCAATTCGAATTCACCTGAAAAGGATCTAAAATAGACAATTTAGAAGACTCTTTTATTAATAAAGTGATAAAAATTAAATTCTATAAACTAGCTACAGAATCATCTGATTTTGTAGCTAGTCTAAATAAAGATACAGAATCAGAATTTAGATTAATTCAAATCTTTTTAAAGAATTAAATTTAATCTTCATCCAAGAACTATCTGAAAATGAAACATTTAGTTTGAAAGAATTATACCAACATGATCCACATCACTTAACCGAATACAGAGATAGAAATACTCTGTTTCGATTATTGTCATAAGTGGGGTAAATGAAATCATATGTAACAACATCGTAATCATTTCTCAACAAATCGAATCCATCTGTTATGATATCGTTTTGATATTTAATTGAAAACAAAACAAATCGCAAATACTTCATTATACCTGTCTCAAAAACAGGAGAAATAATCGAATCGAACATGATTATAACGATAATTGTATAGCAAGCGATTTAGATTGTGAGCGAAATCAAACCATAACTGACTCATAACAACATCGTAAAAGAATCAATCAAACAGATTTTGTTATCTATCGTTTATCATTGCACAGTGAGCAAATAAGATTGATTTTCCTTTACCAGAATCGTTCCAATCAAATGAATTACAAATGGGTTTGACCAAATTCATTTTTTACACATTGAAAATCAAACCAAATAGCAATTACAATCGGGATCCAATTCCTAACATGATCTAACTAGCAGCAATCCAAACAAGCGAATTAATCGACTGAGTTTAGCATATTCGTTGCAAATCATAATCGTTTTATGTTTCGGGCGTAGTTGGACAGGTTTAATGAGACCATTGCTTTTATAAAAACAGAGTAGTTATTTCCAAATTTAAATCAAACAGAGTGGTACTCATGATTTGGAAAATCGTATGACAGAGCACATCGTAACAACTACACTCCGAAAATTATTTGTCAAACACAGCATGCGAATCATATGGGATCGAATCCGAGTACAATCGTATTCTAAATTAAGCATAAAAACTTCCTGTTGGGAGAGGGCGCAAAACGAACTGAATTGAAAACACACCATTACTTTCATTATTTCACTCAGACAAACTTAGCAAATGAAATCCAAACGAATAACCATTCCAATCCAAATAAAAATCTATGAGCAAATCATATATTGGAATTCCTTCTATTTTTATCAAAACGAAGCCATGTACAGGATGATCATCAAATGATAGAGGCATTTGGATAAGTGATCAAACTATTTAAAAGCTAAATTCAAATCATTATATCAAACTAGATTATTTACAAAATAAAACGATGTCAGAACCATACCTGTGTAGCGACGAGGCTGCTTGATTATGCCAGCTTGGAATTTACAACAGTCATGGCTGATTCCACATTTTTGAACAGGATGGAGCCGGTAGTCTTTTTCTTTTTATCTATCGCTTGGAGCTTGGCCTTTTGACTGGTTAGGACTGCAATCTGATCTTCCAATGATTGAATCCTTGATTGGAGTATTGGAACATCGATATAATATCATTCTAACCATGAACTACATTGGTCACAAGGTGACTATGTGGGTTTAGACAGAGTAGGCGAGGGTTTGGACAAATGAACGAGGGTTTCACGAGGTAATTTAATACCTGGGTAGTTAGGGTAATCCTTTAGGCTGGGGGGTAGGTTTGATACAAAATCATAAGAGGGTTCAGGACATAAACCTTGCAAGTAGGGGTATTCGCTGGCCAGAAATCGCTCAATATCAGAATCAGAATCCTCATTTAGGATGATAGGGTCTGACTCGGTAGGGTTTTGGTTTATTTCTGGCCATTCTCGAAATGAGCTGGGCATTCCTTTTCCCTTTGGCATTTGCAGTCAGGTTTTCCTTAGGCTTTTTTCTGATAGGCTTTTTAATGGCCTCTACACTCTTCGTTAAAGTGTCGGGTAAGGCAAGAGGAGGGTCAGTTGAGGGTTTAGGCAGTAGGAGATGCAATGGTACAGGCGGTTCGGGCTTGGTTTCAATCACCACAGGGTTATCAACCTGTATAGGGTCGGTGTCTTCAAAGCCATTACGGGCGATGAAAGCCTTCCAATTGTCACCATGCAAACTCAAAGGATAAACAACGATGAGCTTGATAACCCCATGGTGGAACAGGCTGTTGTCAGGCTTGTGCCTCTTAAACTTTTTCGACATCTTATACAAGCTCCGATGAAAATAGAAAGGCATGTTTAGAGGATACCCTATAAAAATCATCAGTAGATGCAGGTGGTAGAGGAACACAAGTCCGTATCGACCTTCACAGGTCACGAACTGCTTAAGTATCATTAACAAGTCATGCCATCGTTGTTTGAGCATAGATATGGGCATACCTCTGTCACAAGAGGTGACTTTGCGCGATTGAAACAACAATGTCCACGACACTTCCTCGACCTTGCAATTCTTAAACCAACGTTGTCCCGAGGTAGGTAACCCCATAGCCAAGCTGATAAACTTTTCATTGATCTCTAACTGTATATCACCCACCTTGGCTCGACATCCATCAAAGGTCATGGCAAACTGTCATGCTACACAAAGATTAAAACTCTCAAATCGTTTCACGAAGGTAAGCCATCCACTGTCAGCCAAATATTGGTGGGCATTGTCAAACATCAACAGGGCTTGATTGCAATTAGGCTCGACTCTCACGACTAGTGCCATGGAGCCGAACACATGGTAAGGGAAGGGTTTGAAATCACCAATGCATACAAGAGCAGACCTACTCGAGCTAACAACAACGAACGATAAAAAGGGGTAATCATTAATGCGAGCATGCGAAGGTGGTGGAGTCTTCCATGCAAAATATTCAATACCCAACTACAACCGCCAACTTTCATAGCTGTTCACTCCATAATAATAGTTCAACCATTAAGTCATGTGTACAACCAATAAAATCAAATGTGTATACCAATGCGCGCAAGTGTTATACCATAATGTTTAAACATCCGACATATAAATCAAAACCCAAAATCAACTATGCACCAATGCATTAATTCATATAATCAAAAGTTCAATCAAGGTGCCAAAATGATATTCATATAGTTGACAAGCCAAAATTTATAAAAAGATAATCATAAGGATTATATCATATATATATATAAACAAAATAAATCATAACCCCTATGGATTTTCATATAATCAATGATCAGGCAAGTCACATGAAGTGAAAATCCAAAGGCTAAATGCCTTCAATAAAACCAAGTTATACAATCAATCGAAGTATGAGAACTGATTAGAGACCCTTGCCAGTTGTATAATGATCAATAAAAGGTAAGCACAATAGGCGTAAGGACATAAAAGATATTGACAGTTCAGATAATGATCGAAAAACAACTTCGAAAGGAGAATTTTTCACGCTTACAGTCGTGAAAACTTAATGAAGACAAATGTGCAAACGTCGCAATAAATGAAAATGTCGTCTATTGAAAATTGCGACGAAAAAAATGATGTTTGTAAAACATAGGTGTAGGAAGCTTATAGGATCATAAAAAAAGTGAATTGGCTGCCAACAAGGCCTTGCTTCTTGATGGTCGGTTTGTCAATGGTGCAGGTAGTGCAAGATCTGATGTACTTCCTGACATCTTGTCGAAGGTTTATCCAATAGAAATACTTTTGCAGTACTGCCACTTTTTTCTCAACCCCGAAATGCCCAATGACCCGACTATAGTGTGCTTCCCAAATCATCTTAGCACGCTCGCTTGAAGGAACACAAAGGTGTCCCAGGTGACATAGTAGTGCATCCTGTAGGTGAAAATTTGGAACTCGGTTACCCTTCAAGAGAGTCTTGTATGTGTGGCTGAAATCAGGATCACTCTTGTAGAGAAGTGACCAATCAGAAGGCTCGTGCCCACAAGATTTGAGCACGGTGGTTATCGCCATGATCGGTGGTCAGCTGAGGTAGTATGGAACATTATTGGTGTTGCCCTTCTTGTACTTGATGTTCAAATGAAACTATTGCAGATATGTGGACCACTTCTGATGGTGATCATTCTACAACTTCCCTTGTGTCTATATCAACTGCAAAGGTTGGTGGTCTGTGTGGATGATCGTTTCCTTCCCCAAAATGTAATGCTTCCACTGTCGACAAGCTTGCATAATGGAATACATTTATTTTTCATAAGTGGGATACTTTTTGACTGTGTCAGACAGTGTCGCACTGTGATATGCCACTGGATTCCCCTGTTGAGTAAGAACTGCTCCAATAGCATAGTCAGAGCCATCTGTCTCGATCTCAAATGGTTGTTGCAAGTCTGGTAATGTGAGCACTGGGGCACAATAGAGGCAATGTTTCAATTATTTGAACACCTTCTGTTGAGATTCCAAAAAAAATAATTTTTCTTTCACTCCTCCCTTGGTGACTTGACTCAAGGGCCAAGTGATATTAGAGAATCCCAACACGAACATGCAGTAGAAATTAGCAAGACCCAGAAATTTGTGAAGCTCTATTAGAGTGGTCGAGGCTGTCTAATCTCGGATAACTTGGATCTTGGTTGGATCCACATGCACACCATGGTCATCAATAATGTATCCTAGATATTGAACCTGGGTCATGCCAAGATTTCACTTCTCCAAATTGGAACACAACTTGTGTTTTCGCAGTGTTTGGAGGACCTGTCGGATGTGGTGGAGGTGCTCTTTCGAAGTCTGGCTTGTTAGAAAAACAGGACCGTGGAGCAATAAAATAAAACAAATGCAAAAACAAAACATAGAATATACACAATACAATAGAGACACATATTTATGCGTTTCACCCAGTGTGGGCTACGTCCACCAGAGAAATTGCTAGGTCCTTCCTTTATTATTATCCAGCAAATGAAGGGATACAACCTACAACGAAACCTAGTGTAACTTCCTCTTCTTTCTCTCACAGTCTCCTCTCTCAGAATACAATACTCTCCATGATGCATAACCGCAATACAATTCCGTCATAACAGAGGGTTTCCTTCTAGGGAAAAAAACCCTAACATAATTTCTACTGTTAGATCTGCGACCTTATAATGAACGGTCCAGATTTACAATGAAATTACAATATACATTTACATGGCAATTTTTCCTTCGGGGGCTTCTCCCCCCAACCTCCCTGCCGGGGGATATCCCCGTCAGACCCCGCAGAGGGGGTAACCCCCCTCTGCACTCCCCCACGTGGAAGAGTTTACATACTTCTAGGGTGTAAAGTCTTCATGGGGTATAAACACGGCTGAAAGCAAGGACCTTTGAATGAGGAAAATAATCAGGCTCCACAACAAACAATCTCCCACTTGGAGACTGATCTCAAAAACTCCACCTCTGTTGTATATGATAGAATCTTAAACTTCTTAGACTTGGCAAATTTCTCATCTTCATCTTCATTCTTGAAGACCAACTGAAACTGAGCAGGAACTCAGTTTCTCTCTGGTTACTTCCTTTGTTAACATGTTTGCAGGATTCTGGCTAGTGTGTATCTTTCCCAACTTCAAATGTCCATATTCCAAGGTGGATCATATGAAGTGTTACCTCAACTATATATTCTTAGCCTTCGAATGGAAGGCTGAGTTCTTTGCAATATGGATGGAACTTTGACTGTCACAGTACAACCTATTGTTCTCCTGCTTCTTTTCCAATTCCTCCATAAACCTTTGTAACCAAATCATCTCTTTACTAGCCTCTGTAGAAGCAACATACTCTACCTTTGTTGTTGAAAGTGCAACAACCTTTTGCAGTTTCGAAATCCAACTTATTGTTGTTCCACCTATAGTAAAAACATACCCTGTGGTGCTCATCTTGTTGTCTTTATCACCTTCCATATCTGAATCAACATATCCCTGTAGAAAAGTGTATGAAGCTCCAAAACATAATGCATGAGTAGAAGTACCTCTCAAATACCTGAGAATCCACTTTACTGCCTCCCAATGTTCTTTACATGGATTATTCATATACCTGCTCACAAGTCCCACTGCATGTGCAATATTTGGTCTTGTGAAAACCATTGCATACATCAAGTTGCTAACTGCTGATGAATAAGGGACCCTAGACATGTATTCTATCTCCTCCTGTGTCTTGGGACACATTTCCATAGTTAATTTGAAATGGCTGGCCAAAGATGTACTAACTGGTTTTGCATTCTGCATTCTAAACCTCTCCAACACCTTCTCTATCAACTCACCCTGAGACAATGTTAATTTGTGATTTTTTTTGTCTCTTGTTATTCTCATGCCAAGGATTTTATTTGCAGCACCCAAATCCTTCATCGTAAATGAATTGGCTAAGTTATTATTGAGCATATTTATATCTTGCATATTAGACCCTGCAACAACCATGTCATCTACATACAATAGCAAGATAATATAGCTTCCATTTTCCAGCCTTTTAAAATAAACACAGTGATCGGAATGACATCTACTATAACCCTATTCATTCATAAACCTGTCAAACTTCAAATACCATTGCCTTAGAGATTTATTTAGGCCATACGAACTCTTCTTCAACTTGCATACCAAATTATCCTTTCCTTTGACCTCATACCCCTATGGTTGTTGCATAGAAATCTCTTCCTCCAAATCCCCATGGAGAAATGTTGTTTTTCCATCCAATTGTTCAATTGTTTTTACATCCAACTGTTCAAGATGAAAATCTTTTACTGCCACAAGGCTTAAAATAGTCCTAATTGAATTCATTTTAACAACATGAGAAAATATTTCATCAAAATCTATAACTTTCTTTTGTGCAAACCCATTTACAACAAGTCTAGCCTTGTACCACTCTTCTCCTCCATCTTCTTCCATCAACTTGTAAACCCATTTATTCTACAATGCTATTTTTCCCGCAAGAAACTGAACCAAGTCCCAAGTTTGGTTATTTTCCAAGGAATCTATTTCCTCTTTCATGCCTTGCTCCCACTTCTTTTTGGTGTCTGCCTGCATTGCCTCTTCATAACATTTTGGTTCACTAGAATCAGTCAACAATAAATAATACAATGAAGGAGAGTATCGTTCAGGGGGTATACTTAACCTGGTAGATCTTATAACAACAATTGTAGGTGTTTGATGTACTATTTGCTCCTGTTGTTGTAAATTTTGATTTCCAGGTTCCTTTGGAATTTCTTTTTTATTGATCTCATCGAGCACTGTGTATTCTTGTTTTTCTTCTTCCTGTTTCTTTCCCTACAACTGATCTTTGTACATGACCTTCTCATTGAATATGACATCTTTACTCCTAATGATTTTTTTTATTTTCATAATCCCATAATCGATAACCAAAATCATTAACATTGTATCCAATAAAGGTACACTTCATGGATTTAGACTCGATCTTTGTTCTATTTTCTTTATCAATATGGACAAATGCTTCACAACTGAATGTTTTCAAAAAATAATAGTTTACCTTCTTTCCTGTCCATTCCTCCTCTGGAATTATACCATCCAAAGAGCTTGAAGGTCCTCTGTTTATTAAGTAAATAGAAGTATCTACATCATCTACCCATAACTATAAGGGCAAACCAACATGCAATCTCATACTCCTTGCACGCTCCATGATTGTCTTGTTCATCCTTTCTAACACCATTTTCTTGTGGTGTTCTTCGAACTGTCTTCTCTCTATGAATCCCATGGTATGAACAGTAATCATCAAACTCCTTGCTGCAATATTCACCTCCATTGTCTTATCTGAGACACTTCAAAAAAATTTCTGTCTCATTCTCAAGTAAATCTTTCCATTTCTTAAAAGTATCAAAAACATCAGATTTTTGTCGAATGCAATAAACCCAAGTTTTTCTAGTTGCATCATCAATAAAAGTAAAATAATAATGAGAGCCACCA